>BQNB010127803.1:0-19382 GCA_026074375.1 Tanacetum coccineum | reverse complement strand
TTGTCCTTGGTGTTTGCTCGTTCGGTTGTTCAAAGTAAACACTTGTTCGGTCCCCAATGGTTCTCACTTGTTCGGTCCTTGAGATATCGAGCTCGTTCGGTCCCCACTTGAAAGTTCACTAGTTCGGTTCCAAAAGACTTTGCTCGTTCGGTCCTCAAAGGTGTGAGCTTGTTCGATCCTCCTTGTTTTCCACTCGTTCGATCCCCACTAGATAATGCTAGATCGGTTCCCACTAGAGAATGACTAGTTCGGTTGCTAATGCTTGACCTCGTTCGGTTGTTTCTCTTTGAAGCTTGTTCGGCTCACCCAAGAAAAATTCACACGATCGATTGTCAAATCCTTTTGCTCGTTCGGTTGACACAAAACACGAATCCAAAGACCTTTTTCTTGCAAGAACAACCTGTAAATCTCCAAGAAATCGCTATAAAAGATATGATTAGCACGAAACAAGTGATTATAATTCGGACCAAGATCACGAACTCGAGCAATAGTCTTTTGCCACTCTAATTTTCGAACCACAAAGAAGGAAAAAAAATCGCCAAATCAAGATCCCCTCTTTTTTTTATATATGCGAACCAAAAGAGACAAAAAAAATCACTAGATCAAGATTCGTTTGTTTTTTGTTGTTGTTGTTGTTTCTATTCGAACCACACAAAAAAAAACAAAAAAAAACAAAAAAAAACGAATCCACCAAATCCTTGATTGCTTACGAGATGGTTTTGATGATATTAATTTAAACACAAACCATCTATGAAGAATGAAAACAAACAATAGAAAAATTCGAATACCCCTTTTTTTTCGAAATCAAGAAAAAAATAAAACACAAACCAAATCAAGTCATCAATCTTGTAGGCTCTGATACCAATTGTAGGTTCCATGATCATTCATACAAACCTTAACAATGATGTGTAGAATTAAGATGCAGGAAAATAAAGACTTTATTGATGATTGAAAGAAAAACCTTTTTGGTGGCTAGAAACCCTAACAATAATATTGACTATCTTTTTTGTCTAACCTAATAATGAGAAAAACAAAGAGTATTTATACTCTAAAGGGGTTTAGCCTATGGGCCTTTCTTTTGGGCTTTTGCAGGCTTTTTGCATAACAACCCATTTACATCATTAAACATTAATTAATTAACTAACTAACGAGCTATGAAACGCTAGTTTTCTTCAAGACCGAGCTTCACTTGTTAGACTGAGAAATTGTGTTTCTAACAATCTCCCCCTAAGTGAGGTCTTCTTTTGTGCTTCTCTTTTGAGGTCTTCTTAGCGTACATATTTGAATTCATAGCATATTAGCTCGTTGTCGTTGCGGTTCTTCACTTGTCTTACATTTGTGCTTCTGTAGAAATTCAATCTTTGAAACTTGAATTACTAGATTTGATAACTTCATCTTGATCTCAGATTTTCTTGAATTACTTGTGATCTTTTCTTCAATTCGCCATTCGCTGAACTTTGGTCCGACATGCTCATACTTGCTGTAATCATGAAAGCTTTAGTACTCTTTCTTCTTCTACTTATTTTGACTTTAGCATTTGAAGAAAACTTTGATTTCAGAGGTGCGGAAGCTTCATGTACTTAGCTTTCTTGATGTCTTCAAATCTTTGAGTATGAACAATATAGTTTTTAGCAAACTATCAGCTATCAACGGATTTGATATGTCTTTTTTAGAAACATGGTGAGTCGATTACCATACAGTATGAATACTGCACCTATGATCAGATAGATTCAATAAAGAACCTTCTTGATAGGTTTTCCAACTTAAAGCCTTTAAGTCCTCCAATACCGAAGTATCAAATTTTTGTATGCTTGCTGTTCTCTAAACCAGATGTCCGTAATGGAATGGTAAAGAGTGAGTTAGTATAGTTAATATCTGCTGACTATACCATATAATTCCTTGTTCAGCATTTTACTTCTTAATATAATTAAGTACCGTAGAAGACCTGTTGGCAAAAACATGATTTGAAAAACATTCGATGTGCTTGTGAAATTTATTTAGGACACAACAAAAGTTTAAATCAGAATGCTCTGATGATGTATTGAAAGATATCTCGAAAGATATGAAGTACCTCATGGCTCTCATTAAACTCATACAAGTATTTGTAAGATGAGTCATTCTCACTAGTGGATACTGTCCGAAGACAAGTATATAAGTATTCTACGAATACCTTGGTGGTACAACATCTCATTCCTTTGCATTCCGTAAGATCACATTCCCAAACATGAAACAAAAGATTCTTTGTGAACTATCAAGATACTTGTGTATAACACAAAAACTTTGGTATCTTGACATTGTTCAGTATATTAATATTTTTACTCCCCCTACACATGTGCATCGATAATCGAAAGATGTTTTGCACATGCAAGGATAGGACTTAACATGTTGAATCAATCGAATCATTAGTTTCCGCTTCACATTTAAGTTACATTTTATCCCCCGATCAAAACTATGCAACTTTTGTATGGTTTTGATCTATAATGGACTTAAAATGTTTTGAGCTCCCCCTCAAACATTGAGGAGAGCTAAATGCGCACAAATATCCAGTGAATATTAAAACTAGATTTGAAACATACCGAGATAGGAGTGATAAATCAAACCATCTGAAGACGTAGGTTGTGGTTCACTTCAATCTTTCTGTAATAGAATCAGCAACAGTGCGTCCAACTGACCTGCAAAACTGTTAGTATACCTGATTTTCCCCCTCAAACAATGACCCGGGTATACTAGAAAAGGTTTTGGTCAATGTCTGAATGGTGACTCCGAACATGTTTGATAAAACAAATTGTTTATAAGAAAATTGGTCGGGTCTTAGACAACTTCTTGTCTGTGGAAGAAATAATGCACTGAAACGTACATTAAATCTCTAGGTTAAGACCGAGTTACAGTCTGAATTAACTGTAAGTCATTTATCTAAAAAAATAAGAGAGATTTTTTTTTGTTATATACAATGATACAATGTGAAACACTTGGTTACTCGGAGACAGACTCATCCGGTAGTTCCTTGGAGTCTCTGATGACATTTGTTTAACTCCATGCAGTCGGGAGTAGTGTATGGAAGCGCTCTCTCGGTAATGCCTTCGTAAATTTGTCTGCCATAGTTCGGTATTTTGTCTCACGAAATACACTCAAACATCTTTCCTTTCATCCTGCTCTTTGATAAATGGTGACGAATAAATCAATGTGCTTGGAACGCGAGCGTTGAACACTATTACAGCATAGAGCAATAGCACTTTGATTGTCACAATACATCAGAATTTTGTTGAACGCAAATCCATAGTCTCGTAGTTGAGAGCGCATCCAGAGGATTTGAGCACAGCATCCTGATAGGGCGATGCTTATTTAGCTTCTGTAGTGGATGATGGCAGTATTTTTGCTTTTTGGATGACAGCTAACAAGTCGATTGTCCAAGAAATTGAGCTGACCAGAAGGTACTTCTCTTGTGTCAATGACTCCTGCATATATCAGCATCTGCAAAAAGCTTTTATTAAGCCGGAGTCCTTTGGATACCACAGACCTATGTTAATGGTTCCTTTAAGGTATCGAAAGATCCGCTTTATAGCAGTAAGGTGCATTTTAGTAGGCTTAGCCTGGTACTGTGCACACATACAAACAACAAATACTATGTCAGGTCTAGATGCACTAAGATAATGAGGGAGACCAACCATACACGAAAATCATGTGGATTCAATTAGCTTTCCTCCTCTTATCTTATCAGGTCGGGAACGCTCTTACATTGGAGATTGTCAATTGGGTGTGCATGAGTCATAACCAACTTTTTCAAGATTTCCTGTGCATATTTGGCATTGGTTGATAAAGGATGCCTCTGGGATTTTGTTTGAGAAACTTGTATCCCTAAAAAGAATGACATTTGACCTATTCATCGACATCTTGAAAGTTGAGTTCATTTCAAATGCAAAAAGTTTGCATGCTTTGGGGTTGGTAGAGGCAAAAATAATATCATCTACATATATTTGTACCAGTAGAAAATGTTTGCCTGCTTTTCTCGTGAAGAGTGTAGGATCGACCACGCCTTTTGTAAATCCTGAGTTGATCAAAAACATCGACAGCTTGTCATACCACGCACGTGGAGCTTGTTTGAGTCCATAAAGAGCTTTCTTCAATCTGTACACATGCGATGGATGATCTGGATTTACAAATCCTTCAGGTTGACTAACATAGACAACTTCATTCAGTTCGCCATTGAGGAAGGCGGTTTTCACGTCCATCTGGTAGATGACCATGTTCTGACTGGCTGCGTGAGCAATGAAGAGTCTGATCGCTTCTAATCTAGCAACCAGAGCAAATGATTCCTCAAAATCAATACCAGATTCTCTGTCGATTTCCTTTCGCCACTAATTGAGCTTTGTTCTTCAAGACGTCTCCATATTTATCCATACTAATTTTGAAAAATCCATTTGAAGCAGGATGTTAAGAATATTACTATCTGGACTAAGGTACAAGTATCCTCCAATCTAGACGTTCAAACTCATGAATTTCTTCCTGCATAGCCTCAATCCAGCACGAATGCTCTAAGGCTTGCTTGTATGTCTTTAGTTCAACGATGAGAGTTAAGAATTCATTGAAGAAACACCACATCGCTGCGGTTTCTAAGCTGTTTCTGGTGAGGACAGGTCGGTCCTTTTCCCCAATATGTTGTCCAATGAATGAGCTTGAGTCCACTTCTGCACGTTCGAGGTAAATTGGTTTTTGGGAAGTAACGTTCGATATTGTCGAAGTGGAAGAAGATGCTTCTGAATAGGTTTATAGGAGCAGTTTAGGTGTATACACTTTACTGTCACATGATCGATACTGTTGTTTTCCATTATCAGAATCACTGATGTTGGTTAGAGGTATTTGATGAGTCAAGAGGCTTTCATGTAACTCAGGAGCGCCATTCTGAGATAACTGTTGTTGGAAGAGAACCTATGGCATTCTTGGTTGCTGAAGCAGCTTTGTGAGCATTTACGGAGGTATCGGAATCAGCCAGAGGTGGATGGTATATGACTTATCTTCATCAAACCATTTGAAACAAAATCGTCTTTACCTGTTTCTTTGTAGTAGGTCCTAGGTGGTTCTGGGTCTTTTACTAGTTCCGAACGGCTGAGTCCTGACTGTAAGCAGTTAGTAAGTTCGAGCTTCTGTACTGTTTGGCACAGAAGTCATTTTGTTGAGAGTGCGAGGCCTGAACTGGTTTGAAAGAAGTGCAACCCTTCCGGTAAGTTTCGAATGGTAACATGAACGGTTTCCTGATCTTACGCGTTCTTTTGTTGTGATTCGGTACGCCTTCTTGGTGGGTGCATAGCCAACATATATACTATATCTGCTTTCGCTTGAGTTACCAACGTTCATCGTAGTCATTGGTCAGATAGCAACGGGATCCAAATATCGGTAAGTTACTTCGATTAGGTTTCTTTCCCTTCAGCAGTTCATAATAGGTCTTTCATGGAAGCGTATGTAACAATGAGATCGATTAGGTTTATTACACGCTGTGGCTACAGCTTTAGCCCATAGGGATCAGTGGAGCTTTCGCAAAGTTTGTGCATGTACGAGCAGCTTCCTAAGAGTTCGTTCCATCTTTCGACAAACCCCGGCTATGTTGTGAGAGAACGAGGTAGCTATTTCATGAGAAATACAAACACTCTCAAAACCATCCGTCGGTGTACTTATGTTACAAACTCTGTTCCTTTATCTGTTCTGAAGATATAAAGCGGACAGATAGCTTTAAGGGCTCTTCTCTTTGAGTCTTCCACCAATAAACTTCTATAAATCACTTGAGGAGTTTCGTAATTGTCACGTAGAAATCTTTACCCATCCAAATATGCTTATAATCTCCACTATCACCCAAACATACTTTTTCACGTTGGATACTTTCCGTTCTCTTTGGCCCGCAGAGGTCCATTGTTGGTTTGGCACAGTTAGGTGAAACTTCATTATTGGTGTTTTTCCGCCTTTAGTGGATGTGATGGCTTTCTTGCTTTTACAAGCTGACAAGATGGACACAAAATGGTCTTTGTCAATATTTCAGCATGGGTAGGTAAACCTCGTGACCTAGATCATTTCGAGCTCTAATTCGTTCAAGTCCTGAAATTCAGATGATTCAAACCGACGATGCCATAACCTATTGATTCATTGAAGTGGCTTTGTAGCAAGTAGACTGGGTGAGCTGGACAACATATCATTCAGTGTGATGGGAGTAGTTTAGGTTGGTTGTACGTGAACCTTAAGTAGATCCATCATATCGTAGTTGCGGATGTGACAGAATGCTGTCGCGAATGCAACTTCTATACTCCTTCCAACAAAACTGTCTACTGAGTAATAGGTTTTGCTTGAGTCCTGCAACAAATAATAGACTCGAGAGATGATAGTGTCACCCAGTTTATAATCACCATAGCCAACGATCGTTGCATATTCATCGTTGCCAAATCTCACTATACCAATGAACTTTTCAACAAAGTTGATAAGTCGCGCACGATCACCGGTCATATGCCTCGAGCATCCTGAGTCCAGATACCAGAGAACAATTTGTACTACCTACAATAACACAAACATTAACGGTGACTGGGTGCCCTTTAGGGTTCCGGTTAGTTAACAATTAAGGATACCAGAAATCCCTTTGGAACCAGTTTCCGTTTTATATTTTTTTTTCTAAAAAATACACAAATATACAAAGGATACAATGCTTTAGCATTCAAAAATACCAGATAACCCCTTGGAACTAGCCTTTCAATCACTAAGTTTACAATTAGTGAACCTAGAGATCATAGTAACTTTGGAACTAGAACTAACGCTCGGGGTAAGTTCTACAGGCTCAACAATGGGTTCCATTATCCTAGTTAAAGGACAGTTATCATACAACGCGAAATGTCGTCCAGTGGGTTTCCATTGAGGCTTAACACTAACAACCTTTCCAGTTGGTCTCCAAGCTGTCTTAGTAGTGTTCACATTATGATTTCTGGTTGCTTTCCAAACCTTCTTAGTATGATTCACACTATGTTTGGCCTGGGGGTTTTGGTATTCACAGACTTCAAAGAACGAATCACAAACTAATTATGGTCAACAACATTCAACTTCCTATTGTGATCTGCTGTTCTCCTTGCGTTCACACTTTTACTGGGTAAGATACGATGGTTATGAGTGTGGCTCTTTGGCATAGGTTTGCGAGATTAAGTGGCAGGTTTGGTTCTTGTAGATAGATTCACAGGAACCTTAGGCTTCTTGTTTTGTTGCACTGGTGGTTTCTGTGTGGGTCTATTTGAAGTCATGGGGGGTTCCTAAAAAGTAACTTGCTTGTTCTTAGGCAACGGGGTTGGTTTTACCCAGTTGGCACGTTTTGGTGGTGGAATATACTTAGAACCTAAGGTATACATCCCTGAAGCAAGCACTTTGGGTGTCTTAGAAGTTGAAGGTCCACTACTTGTTTTACCATGCACTAGGGCTTTCAGCTTGGTATTTTCAGAAGTTAAAGCACTAAGCTTTTCAGTGTACGCAGTACGTGAGTAGGTATTCGCTTTTGACAGGTCATCATACCGTCTTTTGAGACTCACGTTGTCTACCTGAAGGCCATCTAGCTGAATCCTAAGGGAGGTAATCGTATCTTTCAACTGAATACATTCAGTGTCTAAGGCCTGCTTGTCTACGCTGCCTTCAGCGGAACCTACATTCAACACCTTCATGATGTTGATCTGAGCATCTAAATTCCTGATAGTGGTGTCTTTTCCTTGAAGCTGATCTCTTAACTTATTTATTTCAAAAATAGCATTTGATGCACTTGACGTGTCACTACACTGTTTATAATTCTGAAATTTAAGTTGTAAGTTAACATAATTCTGTTCGAGAAAGGCAAAACGTTTTTCAGATTCAGTAATTAGCCTTTTCTGTTTTGAGATCTCAGCTTCAAGTTCAAGAACTTTATTGTGTTCCCTATCGCATTCTAATCTAAGATCATCACAAGAACAATTAGAACTAGGGGTAACAACAACATCAGAATAAAGCACAATAGAGCAAATATCTCTTTCTAAACATTCAGCAATTAAGCTGTCATTTTTGATTAAAAGATTTTTCTTCTCTATTATCAGGTTTTTATTTTCAAGCACACAACGTTCATATTCATCCTCTAACGCATAGTGAATCTCCTTAAATTCTGCTACTTCCTTGACAATTGTGTCATCAGCAGTTTGTACGTGTTTCTTGAAATAATCAAGAAAAGGTACAACTTGTTGCAAAGCAAACTCTTTCGCGTATTCATAACACGGGAGTGACACATATAGAGGTTTGACTGTTGTTCTTTCTTTTATGATCGCATCAAATTGGGGAAAAACAGCCTT
Organism: Tanacetum coccineum; assembly: GCA_026074375.1. Classification (NCBI taxonomy): domain Eukaryota; kingdom Viridiplantae; phylum Streptophyta; class Magnoliopsida; order Asterales; family Asteraceae; genus Tanacetum; species Tanacetum coccineum. The sequence continues at coordinate 11,055 of BQNB010127803.1, read as the reverse complement.
AATGTTGTGAAGGGTAGCAAGAACTTGACTAGGAGGCGGACTTTTAGGCACATAAGGAGTAACAGGTGTGGCTGGGGTACTAGCTTGACTAGCAATTTCGTTGGCAGGAAGCCAATACACCTGTTCTCGGGACAGTTCCTGCTGAGGAACGAACTTGAGGGCATTTAGCTTCTCATAGAAGCCACTTTCGGGTCTAACGTGCCCTGGTTTTCCTTTCATTTTAGCCATACTGACTTCAGCACTGGCTAATGTTTCATCAGTATCCCACTATACTAACGGGTTGGTGAGTAAGATGCAAAAGGGTTTCAGCATCATACAACGCAGGTTGAGCATGCTTGGCCATATAACCTAGACCTGGGTTACGGGTACCTAGGAGGTCCTTGTGCAAGTCAGCGGTTGCCATTTTTGGTTTCTTAAAAAAGCATAGGAATTAGTTTTCTGGTTGGCATGCTTTAAATCTTGAATATATCTCTTGCAACTTTGTTTAGCATTCTTTAAACAAACGGATTTCTATCAAGATAATATTGCTAGATCCTTTTTTCTCAGATTAAAATCTTTTCTTTTTCAGATTGTAAAAATGCAATTGACTTTCTTTTCCTGAAAGAGTGGATTTAAGCAAATCGTTTTCTTGCACAAGTTCAGCGTTCTGCTCTGTTCGCTGAAATCAATTGGGCTTTGTTCCAGTTTAACTTTGTGTTCAAGATCAAGTTTGACCTTTGGGTATCAGAGAATATTTCTGCTTGCATTGAGAAAGCTCATTTTTTCAAGTGTCTCGACTTCTATTCATTTTTCTGGGTTTAACCTTAGCATGTCCGTCTTGTTGGGTTTGCAAGTCAGTTAAGATGGCATTCATAGAAACTTTATCAGATGTGTCAAGCTGATCACCTTAGTGGGATCATTTTGGGCTTCGATGTCATGAGGAGACTGTGATAAGGGATGGTATTGTCTCAATTTCTGTCTCAGCATCAGAGTCTAAATGTTCTCCCTGGTGAATCTCGGATTCAACGATAATCCACATCAAAGATTTGATTTTGTCATTGGAGTGTTCCTCATTGACTGAATTGCTTGGTTGCACTAGTGGATGACAAGTTGCCTGAAAGGGACAGCAGCATTGGCGGCATTCATCCACGTCTGAGTCATAGCATCCTCATGATTGGCTTGAAAAATGTTTGTTGTAGTCAGTGCTGAGGTTGATTCATAAGGGTGCGGGTACATTCCACATCAGCGAGGAATGCTTCAGCTCAGCATTCCAACACATCTCCTTTCTCTTTAGCTTCCTTCAGTAAAGCTTGTTATCTTTGTAGTACTGAGAGGTCCATCTTTATCTTGGGTTCTTTCATGCCTCGCCAACTTGTCCTTCTCCTCTGCTGTTGTAACATATAACCTTCTTGCCTCTAGCACCATGTTTTACCAACATTAACCTGGAGTTTCCTCCTGATATTGGTTCAGTAACAATGTGACATCATGCACCGTAGCATGAGTCTTGAGTTGGAGGAAGTCCTGAGCTGGTTTGTTGGTTGGTGGAAAAATGCTTTTGGGATAAACCACTTGAGAGATTAGCAATCTGAGTCATAGTGTCCATCAAAGCGTATTCGGAGACTGAGCAGTAGGTTGAGGACTAAGAGTTGAGGGTGATGAAAGAGTAGGTGCAGATGTGGTGTGAGCAACATAGGCCAGTGGAGCAATAATATTGTAGACTGCTCCTGTTTCTTGAGTGAGTCTTTTTGGATTGAGCATGTGCTGTTAATGGTGGGGCTTTGAGCTATGGGGTAAGGGTGATGCTATGAGTTGGTGCTGACATCAGTGGTGGTGAGAGGGTGTAGTTCGCTCATTGGTTCCTGCTTTTCGTCCATTGTTGTCTCATCATATTAGATCGGCTATAATTCCTAACTCCCAATTCGTGTTAAAGAACGGTTTAAGTCAGGGTTAGCTCTGGTCAATAATTCTTCGTGCTAATACATCTGACTAAATGAGTAGGGTTTTCTCTCATAATAGCCTAAGAGTAAATCACTTCATGTCCATTTCATACAGATAGTTAGGAGGAAAACGCACAATAGTAGTCATGACATGCTCGTTTCCAATTGCACTCGAAAGCGTTCCGTAACTCATCAAATCGATCTTCCATTCCCTTGGTTGAAGAGTCCCTGTCACACCCCGTAAATTCCCGGTTAGTTTTCCGACTCACTCCGGTCATCTACTTTAAATTTTAGTCGTTACTCTGAAATTGAAATTTCTACCTGGAATTAGATGCGGTAAAAATCTGCGGAGAAACGTACCGGACGCGTGCCCGCAGGCATCGGGGTTATAAATATTTTAGCATTATATTGTGTTTATATAACTTTCCTGAGTTGTTTCGTGATTTTTAATCACTTCCGTTATTAATTTTAGGGTTTTATCACTTTATATTGCGTTTTTCGCGTTATTGGACCATACGGAACCCCCGGGAAGGAGGGAAACTCAAAATCTATTTCGTTGTGTAAACTCAAGTTATCGATAAAAATTATACACTAAACATAAAAAAATTTCGTTCAACTTATTTTGCCCTAGCCAAATATGGCGCCCCCTGCTAAACAGCATCAAACAATCTTACTTGAACTCCAAATTTAAATCCAAGGCATCGTATTTTGAAATCACCATGCATCGTGCTGAAAGTGTACATGAGGAGTCACCCTCTTTGCACCTTCTTTAGTTCGTACAATTCACATGTTTTGTCTTACACAATGCTTACACCATTCTTTAACCATTTGTTAGTATAAACCTTTGATCAATTGGTTTAAACTCACTGAACCTTGACTAGAAAAATTGAACATTTGGGCTCCCTTGTTGGCCTTACTTGTGACGAAACACCCATCACACACTCTATTGGTGTGTCGTTGGTCACTTTTTGCAAACTTGAAACCTAAGAACATAGCTCTTCCAACTATATATACAACACTTCTCACCCTTAGGGTTTCATCTCATTTGCAAGTCACCAACAAAAAATTTTCTCCCTCCCCTTTGTCTCATATCTCCGGCCAACTAAAACCCAAAAACACATCCATAACTTTTGATTTCTAGCAAGATCCAAGTATTCTAAACACATTCCTAGTTATATCTAAGGTAGATCCAAGTGTTGTTTGGTCATTTTTCAAGAGTTTTCAAGAATCATAAAAACTAGGGTTTCAAGTTTATAAGTGGGTTTTACAAGATTTGTGGTGGTTCTATCTTCTTGCTTGCTTTCTATTTGTGAGTATTTCTTGACCCATCTTGCATTATTTTGATGATGTTATGATTCTTGTTGTAGATCTATGTTTATATTTAAAGATCCATGTGTTTGTGATGTTTTTACAAAAGAAACTACAATTTATTTTTGTTCATCTTAAAATATGTTGGAAATCTTATGACAAAGTTTATTGTTTTATGTTTTTAATATGTTCTTGGTGAGGAAGATTGAGAGTGGAAGAGAGTTCAACTATAGAGATTAGGTTGTTTAAGGTTTTTTTTGTGGTGGATTGGTTGTAAATGAATGTTGAACTAGACTAGGCACCTAATTGCGATTTGGGTTGATTTTTGGTCACTTTTCGGCACAAACTATGTTGCTGTCCCGATTTTGTTTTGAGGGTTTGAGCGACTTAAAAATGTTTTCATTAGTTGTAAAAGTAGTTTCGAAAGAGATCGTTTCTGAATAGATAAGTTTTCATATTCACCTTTAAAATCGGACTTAAAACGACAAGTTAAGGACCAATATGAAATTGAAACATTTTTCGGCGAAATGGGAAATGCAAGACAGGATCAGCAGCTAAAAGGGCGATTCGGAGCATTCGGGCCCGAATCGGACCATAAGTGTAAAACTCGAAAGTTGTCTCCGAAATGAGATTTTACTTATAACGTTGGCGATCGCTTAAGCTAAAAGTCAATAATGAGGACATTTTTACCACAACATCGGAAAAAGAAAAAATTATGTTTTTAGGAAAAACACTAAAGAAAGTGGGGCTTGTTGGGAATTTTAAAAGGGGGTTTCGGGCACTTTCGGACGATTTTGGACGTTTTAAATGCTAGCGAAACATATAGAAATGCTAGGTAGTTAGTTGGGACAACTAGAAATGTCATGAAAGGTTATTTGAAATGCCGAACTTAATGAAAAGTGGGATTATTAAAAATGGTACGAACGGTCATTTTAGGGATTTAGCCATAGAGGTAGAGCGGTTTTTAGAATTATTTAAGCGATTTATAAAATATGGAAAACTAAGGAAAATAGGGACGATATTAACGTTTTGAAACTAAAAAGTTTCTCTAAAAAGGATAAGTTTCTAAAAATAGTAATTTTTCACAAGTGTCGGGATTCAACTAAAACGTGGTAAAGTTTCAAAGTCTTTTATTTCTAAAACGCAAACACATTTGGATGCTTTAAAGATGACATGGTCTGTATGTGTTATAATCACCCATACCTACCACCGCCCTCACTTACATACCCCCCCCCCCCCCCGTGCCCCCCCCCCCCCTCCACCCCCCCCCCCCCCCCCCCCCCCCCACCCCAACCCCCCCGCACCCCCCATCCCCCACCCCCCCCCCCCCCACCCCCTTCCAGCCACCAAATCATCCCCCCCCCCACCCCCCCTTCCCACCCACACAGAAAAATAAAAAAAAAACAAAAACAAAGACAAAAAGAAAAATCTATAAAATAACAAAAAAAGAAAATACCACCCCCCCCCAATCAGAAGAGAGCAACACGCCCACTTCATCCTGCTATGGTCGAGTTCATCGCCCCCCTACTTTCATGTGATTACTCAATCGCTTTATACTATGTGGGCGGTGTAGCGCTATCTCATTGTTTGTTATTAAATTTGGACACATGTGCTTTACGTCGAGTCTTACTTGTTTTGTGTTGCCTAAGTAGCTTCAAACCTACTACTGCCCATTCTTATTTGAACTGTTAGTTTCATCGACCGGAGGTCCGGTTGAGAGAGCGCGACAGACTCTTTTACGGAATTAAATAGATCTATTGGGACTAATTATCCCTATCCGGGTAAGCATGCACTTACTTGTTTCTGTCGTCGATGAACAAACGGATATATGTCATGTCGATTATACTTTTGGTGGTCTTTGGTTTGGGACACCAGCTTGGGGCAGGAATACTTTGCAACAGGATGTAACATGCCCTGTTGACTTAATTAGCTTCGGTGTCATGAGCTTAGTGCAACAATAAATACTTTTTTTGTGTGCTTGTATTGTTATAGTAGTCACATACGTTTTGAAATCTTGTGGTCCACTCTTGTACAAACTTAAACCTATGAATTCACCAACATTATGTTGACGGTGTTTTAAAATGTTTTTCTAAGGTGCTTAGCTTTTGGATGATTCTTGATGCTATTGTGGAGAGTCTATGTGCTATGTGACTTCGCCAATTTCAAGACTTATCTTTTATTTACTCGTTGTTTTTATCAAACTCTGTTATGCTTCCGCTACCTTTTTAACTTATTTATTTTGGGCTGTAAAACTTAAATCTATTTTGTTTTATGCAACGAGTAAACTTTTCCAAACGTCCATGATTAGTGGTCGTTCTTTATTGCTTTGTGATCGGATTGTTATGACGTCACGCCCTCGGACACGTATTCCGTTTAGGCCCAGTTTGGGGGTGTGACAGATTGGGTATCAGAGCCAAGGTTATTGGACCAGAGGCTAGTTATGTACTAGGTCTGGTCTATAACGAGTATGTGATCCTATGTGCCTCTATTTGTGCTTACTTTGCTATCTATCCTTGCGGGCATTTACATATATATATGAGATTATATTATTTTACTTAAGAGTATTTACAATTTTGCCTATTTACTTGCGTTCTTTTAGCATTTTCTTTATGCCTTCATGGGTATCATATAAAGGAGATTTATATAAACTTGTGCTTGTGCAGATTATGGCAGCTTCAGTTATCATCATTTCTTCTGATTCTTCGGATGAGAGTGTGGGATCACCGCCCTTCGGGTTTATTCTCTTTGTGATATCCATCTACTAATTAGTACTTCTACTTCTGTGATTGCTCCAGAGACTTCTACCATTGCTCCAGCTATTTCTTCTGCCGCTCCTGTGGTTGAGACGACTCTTGTCGCTTCACCCACTGGATTGTGTGGCTTGGTTCCTTATAGGGTCGATTCTGATACACTGATTGAGGTTTCTTCTCCGGAGCCACATTTCCCGCTACAGCGTTTCACCATTCATGTGCACCGATTCTTCTGAGGCTCCTGGTTCTTCTGATGGACCACCATCACAAGACCCTTATGTTGCTATCGTTGCTCGTTGGAGGAGCAGGGTAACAGCACGTACATCATCATATTGTAGTTTCTATTGCTCCTGTTACTGCCCCCTCCGGGATTCGTCGAACGATCACAGCGACTCATATCCGAAACCGGGGAGGCTATTCCCTTTTGGTCGACCTCTTACGCACCATCCCAACGGGCCGCGTAAGTTGTTGACTGCAAGGAAGAGAGTTAGACCTTTGCCAGCTCGCAGATTAGCATCGAGGCATGCATCACCTCGCTCTCCAGATCATCACTCACCTTCTTCCAGTTCATCTTCGGCAAAAATCTAACTATAATTTAAACCTCATTCCCGATCATGTGTTGATCTATCGACTAGAGATGTATACACCATATGATCGTTACCCTGACCCGAGAGAGAACCACGGACCTCACGCTCGCGGCTCTACCCCCCCTCTCATATGTACTCGCTGCTTGAGAATTACTTGTGATGTCCACGACGTACATCAGAGTACATCATAGGATTCATCGAGAGACCATGCATTCATTCCAAACTTCGCAGACCATCTCTTCCCCCCCCGCGAGCTGTCCGAATCCCCGCGTTTGTTCGCAGTATCCTTATCCATGCAGTTTACGGGATCATTAGTCTAACCCGTGCTGATCACTTACCACCTCGTAAGAGGTTCAGAGATTCATATGCATCAGAGGCTAGCTTAGAGGAGGACGCCGAGGTTGGTCTTACAGGGACTGGGGTTGATGTGGAGTTAGGTATTGGTGATGGGGATGTGGTTGGAGATCGTGTTGGGATTGACCATAGGGATGCCACGGATGACACAGAGGAGTATGAGGCTGACGCCAGCACTGGAGATACGGCTGAGGCAGGCATCGACCCTATGACCGCACCGTTAGTTGAGGAGGAGATTGTAGAGCCAGCTGGGGAGGATTCTCCTGACTTGCCTGTTACTAGGGATGGCATTGATAGGATTGTTGGGATCGAGACTGCTCAGGGACGGTTGGAGGCCGATCAGTTGATAGCTAGTGGAGACAGGGCTAGGATGGCTGAGGCGATCTATAGTTTGAGGTTGGAGAACCTCAAGATTCGTGCTATGTTGGATATTGAGAGGGATCGTGTGAGTAGCCTTCGTCTTCATATGTCACTTTCACAGGAGGAGTTTTGTCAGGTTCGTTTGGGATCGTGATTGATGCTCGAGGAGAGACTTGGAGGTTAGGGTCTTATCTTGGGAGGCGTTTCGGCTATCGTTCCATAGTATAGTTGCTCCTGATCACGTATAGGACATGTAGACCAATGGTTAGGTCTAGGTCTATTAGACAGTAAATAATTGTGAATCTGTACCTATTTTGGATTAGGGTGTTAATCGAATTATGCTATTATTTATGAAATGAAAAGCTTGTTTTGGATTCTCTCGCTTATTAATTATATTGTTATTTATTTTCTTGGCAAACGTGTTACAATTAAATTTACTTCATATCATGTATTAAATTATCATTACCGATGTTGTATATTCGTTTCAAAAATCTCACTATGAGTTGTGTCTTGTGATGTAGAACAATGACAAACACTCGTTCTGGAATGACCCACGCCGCAATTGAAGAAATGATCAATCAACGTGTGAACGCAGCTCTAGAAGCTCATCAGGTTAACCAAAATCTTGCACTTGGGAACAACAATGGAAATGGTAATGGTGGTGACAACGGAAATGGTAACGGAAATGGTAATGGTGATGGCAATGGAAATGGTAATGGAAATGGAGATGGAAATGGAAACCACGGAGGTGACAACGGTGACGGTAATGAAAACCCCAATATGAATGGAAGAGGCGGTAGGTTGGTTGCTCGTGAATGGTAGCTTACCCAGAGATTTCATGAATGTCAAACAACGAGTTGTAAAGGATCTGAAGGACGGGTTGGTTGTAAGGTGGAGTGAGAAGATGGAGACTGTGTTTCACATCAGCAACTGTCCGGAGAAATATCAAGTGAAGTATGCAACTTGTACCTTGCTCGACAGTGCACTAACCTGGTGGAACTCTCACAAGAGGACCATCGGAACTGATGCTGCATACGCTTTGTCATGGAGAGAGCTGATGAAACTGATGACTGAAGTGTATTGCCCGAGAAATGAGATCCAAAAGATGGAAACCGAGTTGTGGAATCTGTCGGTGAAAAACAATGACATCGCTAGTTACACTCAGAGGTTCCAGGAACTCACTATGATGTGCACCAAAATGGTTCCCGAGGAGGAAGATCGGGTGGAGAAATTCATTGGAGGTCTTCCCGATAACATCCAAGGAAATGTGATTGCTGCAGAACCTACAAGACTACAAGATGCTGTTCGAATTGCCAACAGTTTGATGGATAAAAAGTTGAAGAGTTATGCTGTGAGAAATGCGGAGAACAAGAGGAGATTGGATAGCAACTATGGAAACAACCGTGGGCAACAACCACCCCACAAACGACAGAATACTGGGGGACAGAATGTTGCTAGAGCCTATGTGGCTGGTAACAATGGGGAGAAGAAATACGAAGGTAACTTTCCACTCTGCAACAAGTGTAAGCTCCATCATTTAGGCCCTTGCACTGTAAGATGTGGGAGGTGCAACAAGGTTGGACATTTGCCCAAGAACTGCAGGGTTACAAATCCTACTACCCCCACCCAAAGAGGCCAAATAGCGAATCAGAGGGTTGTGACTTGCTTTGAGTGTGGAGCACAAGGACATTACCGGAATGATTGCCCTAAGATCAAGAACCAAAACCGTGGAAACAAAGCAAGAGTTCCTGATGCAAGTGGCAGAGCATATGCACTAGGAGGAGGTGACGTGAACCCGGGTTCCAACACTGTCACGGGTACGTTCCTTCTCAACAATCATCATGCTTATATGTTATTTGACTCTGGCGCCGATAGAAGTTTCGTATCAAATACTTTTAGTGCATTGCTAGACTTCACACCCTATGCCTTAGACGTTAGTTACGCTGTCGAACTAGCTGACGGAAGGACTTCAGAAACCAACACTGTGTTTATGGGCTGTACATTAGGATTGTTAGGACATCCATTTAATATCGACCTGATGCCAATAGAGTTGGGTAGTTTCGACGTTATCATCGGCATGGATTGGTTAGCAAAGAATCATGCAGTGATTGTCTGTGACGAGAAGATAGTGCGTATTCCTTATGGAAATGAAATTCTGATCGTTCAAGGAGACAAGGGTAACAAGGAGAAGAAATCAAAGTTGAGCATTATATCTTGTGAAAAAGTCCAGAAGTATATGGAGAAAGGCTGTCCACTATTTCTGGCACAGATTACGGTGAAGGAAGACAAAGACAAGTCGAAGGAGAAGCAACTTGAAGACGTGCCGACTGTACGGGACTTTCCAGAAGTTTTTCCAGAAGACTTACCTGGGCTACCACCCACACGACAAGTCGAATTCCAAATTGACTTAGGTACAGGGTGCTGCACCTGTAGCTCGAGCCCCGTATAGGTTAGCACCGTCGGAGATGGAAGAAGACTGTCATCTACTCAACTACTAAGATTTTTGACAAGGGATTTATAAGGCCAAGTTCCTCACCATGGGGAGCTCCGGTTTTGTTTGTCAAAAAGAAAGACGGCTCTTTCCAAATGTGTATCGATTACCGTGAACTTAACAAGCTTACTGTGAAAAATCGATACCCACTTCCAAGAATCGATGACTTGTTTGATCAGTTACAAGGGTCAAGTGTGTACTCAAAGATCGACTTGAGGTCTGGTTACCACCAACTCAGAGTTCATGATGAAGATATCCCAAAGACAGCGTTTAGAACTCGTTATGGTCATTATGAGTTCCAAGTGATGCCATTCGGGTTGACTAACGCGCCGGCAGTGTTCATGGATTTGATGAACCGGGTATGCAGACTATACCTAGATAAATTTGTGATCGTGTTCATCGATGACATCTTGATCTACTCTAAGATCAAGGAAGAACATGATGTACATCTTAGACTAATCTTAGAGCTGCTCAAGAAGGAAGAATTGTACGCTAAGTTCTCAAAGTGTGACTTTTGGCTATCGAAGGTACAATTTCTTGGACACATGATTGATAGCAAAGGCATTCACGTTGATCCTGTGAAGATTAAGTCAATCAAGGATTGGGAATCACCCAAAACTCCAACAGAAATTCGCCAATTTCTAGGTCTTGCCGGTTACTACCGACGATTTATCGAAGGATTCTCCAAGATTGCCAAGCATATGACAAAGCTGACTCAGAAAAGTGTAAAGTTTAATTGGGGTGAAAAGGAGGAAACTGCTTTCCAGACATTGAAGCAAAAGTTGTGTAGTGCACCTATTTTGGCATTGCCCGAAGGCAATGAAAACTTCGTAGTATATTGTGATGCTTCTCATAAGGGGTTAGGCGCAGTGTTGATGCAACCATGAGAAGAACTACACGACACATGATTTGGAATTGGGAGCGGTGGTGTTCGCTCTTAAGATGTGGAGACATTACCTTTACGGCACAAAGTGCGTTGTGTACACTGATCATAAGAGTTTGCAACATATTCTAGATCAGAAGGAGTTGAATATGAGGCAACGTAGGTGGTTAGAACTGTTAAGTGACTATGACTGCGAGTTACGTTACGTAGGTGGTTGAACCTCCCTGCACGGATCTTGAATGCTAAGGTTGAGGCGAGAAAAGAAGAGAATTACGGAACAGATGATTTGCATGGCATGATTAAGAATCTGGAGCCACGTGCAGATGGAACGTTGTGTTTAAAGAATAGAAGCTGGATACCACTATTTGGTGACTTGAGAGCTTTGATTATGCACGAGTCGCATAAG
>BQNB010127802.1:1151-19382 GCA_026074375.1 Tanacetum coccineum | reverse complement strand
TTATCAAGGGTAACTTGGTAATCTTCTTAATTTCTCTTCTTAAGTATTATATTATATATATTTTTTTACGTGTGTTAAAACTTCACATCATTGATCATCCATTGGAGGTGGGGGAGGAGGAGGGTTTTCAAGCGGTTCTTCAAGATTAAACGGTTCAACAACAGGAGGTGGGGCCTGGTGTTGTTGATTATGAAGATTGCGAGTTTGGGAACGAGTGTGCATACACTAAGAAAGAAAATTTACACTAATTTTTTTGGTTTTTGGTTTATCGAAAGTAAATTCACAATTTATTTTAATAACGGACAATGAAGATGACAACTTAAGCCTAATAATCGACAAGCTTCTCGGTAACTCTTCGAAAAGAAAAACGCACAAAGGAGCGGAGGAATAGGAAAGCGCGAAGCTATTAAAAACCTTTTTCCTTTAGGGTCGTAGTTCCTAGGAACAACCCGCCTTATACCCCTCTTAGAGTTTGTTTATCTTTTTAAAGGTGAACCGTACCTCGCTAGTGACACAAAAGGCAAGTTTTTAAATCTTTTGTTCGAATTGGGAACCACAAAGGTTCACCGGAAGTTATTATGATAATACCTCAACAATTTGTGAATTTTATTTGTAATTAAAGACAATGTTTTTATATTTTTGATTTTTTTTAGTTTTTTAAATGATAATTATACTAAAAAGAAAATGAAAATATTTTTGTACTTTTTTTTTAGTTTTTAGGATAGTATGCACAAATTCAAACACAGATGATCAACAGCAACGATTGTCGGAATCACAGCCTCCCCGGCAGCGGCGCCAAAAATTGATTAATTATTTTTAGTTCTTAACTATATATATAATATAATAAAATAAAATATATATAATCTAGAAAAAAAACAACAAATCAATGATGCCAGGAGCAGTATAGACTATTCCCGGGTCGTTAATCCCCAATGAGGCTGTGCTGGAAAATCGATACAGTCGGAAGATTTGAGTTTGAAGGAGAGAATTGATTTGAGAGTGAGGAAAGTCAAATTAAACAATAACAAACAAAAACGTTTAAGAAAATCCTAAAAATTACGAAATTAAGCTGAAAAACGGGAGCACGAATCCCGAACAAAGGGGGAAAAACCTAAAATCTTTAAAATTAACCCTACGAAGAAATTTTCACTTCTAAACTACTCTAGGGGACAAATAACGAAGAATGAAAAAGACTAGACCGAAAACGGAGTTCGTTTGACCCAAAAACGAGTCAAGACAAAAACCGCACCCGGACCCGTTCTTTAAAAAGCAAAAAGTTATAAAAATGACCCTACGAAAATTTTTATTATTTTTCCTACAAATATATGACTAATAAAATTTCTAAAAATGAAAATATTTTTTCTGATAATTTTTGTATTTTTTTATAGAATTTTTTAACTTTAACGAAAATAAATTGTAAAAAATCTAAACTCCATTTAAAAATTCTGAAAAGTTTACTAAAAATACTAGACCTAATTAAGCCTACGAAAAATAAGAAAACAAAAAGTTGGCTAATAATAAGCCCGAAAATAAAGACTATACACAGCATATATCACATAAGCCAAAAAACGTGTATTAAATACTAAGGCCCTTGGACTAAAACGAAAAATCCCCAAGGGGCGCAGCGGTATGTGTGTTGTGTAAAGAGAGGTGTACGAGGGTTGAGACCCGGGTTCGAGTCTTGCTCACCCGGGTAACCCCTTGTCTCCTTTCTTTTTTTTTCGAAAAACTTTGTGAACCAAAGTTGTTAAGCTTATGGAGCTTAACAACTTTCACAACTACAACTTTTTCTAAAAGCTAATAAATAAGCTAAAAATTAGCTTTTAAAAACGATAGCAACTTAAAGTGGGCTTAATGGCTTAAAATTGCAAAGTTATTTTGGACATTTTGCACCAATAAGCTAAGACTTAGGCTAAATAAGCTAAGGGAGGGACTAAACTAACCTAAATAAGCACTAAAGGTCTAAATGCTAAAACTAAATAAGCTTAAAGAGCTTAAAATGACAGAAGCTAAATGATGCTTAAAGGGCAAAAGAGGCTAAGCTTCTTGACTGTCAACACTTAAATAAGCTAAGAAAATAAGGAAAATAAGCACTCAACTTAACACACTAACCTAAAAATCAACTAGGAGTCACAAAATCTTAGAAATAAGCCTTTTAATAAGCCTAAAATGGAAATAAGCAGTTCCCTATACTAAAGCTAAGCAATGACAGGCAAAGTCACTTTTGGCTCAAAAAATAAGCTATTAAAAAGGCTTTTTTAAGGACTGAAATTAAGGTAGCTTATCAAAGAGCTTATGGGCTCTTAAAATAAGCCAAATCCTAAGGCTTAAGTTCACTAAAAAGCTAGATGGAAGGGCTTAAAGATCACCCCTTTGCACCAGGGGAGAATAAGCTTAAATCAAGGGGCTAATTTGACAGCTTATTTTAAGCTGTCAAATAAGCTCAAAATTGAAAGATAAGTTAAAACAGCTAAAGTACACTAGGAAATGGATTTGTGCACAAATTTTAAGAAACCAAAAACCATTTAAACCTGCTGATTTTTAAGAGTGAAAAAGGGCTTTTTAGTTTTTTAAAAACTGCCACTTAAAAACTTGGTGGTTTTGACTCAACAAGTCAAATGACACAAAGAGGTTTTGACAGCTTGTTTTAGACACACAAAAGAACTCTTTTTAAAACCTCAACTCACAATTACAAGAGCTTATTAAATAAGCTCTTGTAACTTTTTTCTAAAACACCACAGTTTTGAGAGCACTTATAAAAACTTGAAAAACAGGTTTTGGCTTAAAAAGTTTTAGCAACACAAACTTAAATATCCTCAAATCCTTAAGCTGAAACTCACTTGTGACCCCAACCCACAACAAACTAGTTTTTGACCCGTTTTCATGTTAACCCAAACACCCCTTTAATATTTGAAAATTGACTTTTAAACCTATAAAAGCTAAGTTAAACTGAAATTTTAAAAGACTAATAATACTTAAACAATATTAAACAATAAAAAGGTAAAAAGTTAAACAAATAAGCACTTTAAGATAGATAATAAGCTAGGCAGAATAAGCTTAAATTTGACAGTTTTTAGCAACTTGTATGAAAATGAAGTGAAAAGTAACTAAGAAGCACACTTAAGCATTAATTGACATAAATAAGCACACAAGAACAGTAATAAGCTAAAAATAAGCTAATAAGCTATTTGCTACAGTAACTTTTAAGCAAAGTTTAAAAAGAAGTGTACCTTTAACCCTTGCTCAAAACAGGGTTTTTGAAACCTAATTAAGCTCTAAAATCTCAGCTATTTATCAATAAGCTGAGATTAAACCCACAAGCTCATCATTTGCCAGCTTGTCATCCATGAAGCTCAAAACTCAAATAGCTCATAAACGTTTAAGACAATATTTAGAAATTTGGACTTTTATCAAGACTTTGAAGAAATTACAAGCTGAGGGCATAATAACAATATTAAAAAGATAATTAAGTTGAAAATTACATAAGCTTAAAAACATAAGCTTAAAAAGATAAACAGGGTTCTTGGAACCTAATAAGCTCTAAATTCCTACCCACAGCTTATAAATAAGCTTAAACTAAGCAAAACCAATAAGCCATCCAATATTGCTTATTCATCCATTGCTTTGACCAAACAGTACTTTGTCCTTTTCTTTTGAATTTCCCTTAAACTTGTGTTTCAGTTTATAGTTTGGCTTATATTGAGAACTTAAAAGGTTTTTTTAGAGAAATTTGTAACTTAGAACATACATAAAAAACTTAACTGAATTTTCATTAAAAATGTGAAATACAAGTACATAAAAGAACTTAAAATTTAACACATTGAATTTTAAAACACTAAAAACTACTTAAAACTACACTACCAAAAAACTACTTCTTGCCTTAATGGCTTTACAATGCTTAAATAGGAAAAATTCGACTAGGGTTCCTCCTTTTCTTTGTCTTTTTGCAGTGTGCTTTCTTGTAGACACAAAAGAGAGTGCAAAAATAATCCTGGCCCTTGGATTTTATCTTTAAGAATATAACCTTGGGGAATTGGCAATTTCAGTCTCTCAAGTTATATTTCTTCTGACTTTGACTTCCTCTTGACTTTGATTTTGTCGGGGTTGACTTTTGACTTTGACCGTTTGACTTTCCTGTATTACTTTAGACTTACTGACCTTTTTGGCTTCGATATGGCTTCGTCTTCACAGCACTTTCCTATTCCGGCCCAATTTTTAGTCGATTTTGCTTAGTTTTTCGTCCTTTACTTAGATATCCTTCCTAGCACAACACAATTAGCAAAACAAGCATATAAGTTTCATTTTAAGTCCTTTTTTATATTTTAGCTCATTTTTAAAGGTAAAAGGTATGTGTAATTAAACACATACCAGCAGACTTTATGAGTCGGTCTACAATTACCCAAATTGTATCTTGGCCAAACGTCGTCTTAGGTAACTTAGTAACGAAATCCATAGTATTGTTCTCCTATTTCCATACTGGGATTATGGGTTGAACCAACAAACCAAATGGTTTTTGGTATTCTGCTTTAACCTTTGCACAAGTCATGCATTTACTAACATACATGGAAATTTCTGCTTTCATGTTAGGCCACCAGTATAGCTTCTTTAAATCTTGGTACATCTTGTCTGATCCAGGGTGGATCAAATACTTTGACTATGTGACTCTGTACATAAGTCAAAGCTCTCAAGTTACCAAAAATTGTAACCAAATTCTATTCATCAAACCAACTTTCGTCAGCACGTGACAACAGATTCTTAATCATGCTACACAAATCTTCTGTTCCATAATTCTCTTCCTTTCTTGCCTCAACTTGAGCATTCAAGATCTACACAGGGAGGTTTTGAAACCTATTTCATAAACCAAGGCCTCAAACACAGTAGTGGCTTAGGTCAACTCTTTCGACTCAACGCATTAGCCCCACATTCGCCTTCCCGGTTGATAAGTAACTCACATTCGAGTCACTTAATAGCTCTAAAACCCTTTATGTTTGACTCATGTTCAACACTTTCTATCTAAAAATGTTGCAAACACTGTATGATCAGTGAAACACAGACGCACTGGAATCGAACAAACCACATCTCCCAAAATCTAATCATGTGTCGTGTAGTTTTTCTCATGGATTTTGAGTTGGTGGGATGCATAAGATATGACTTCCTCCTTCTACATCAACACTACGCCTAATCCCTTGTGAGAAGCATCACAATATACTATGAAGTTTTCACTTCCTTCGGGCAATGCCAAAATCGGTGCACTACACAGCTTTTGCTTCAATGTATGGAAAGCAGTTTCCTCCTTTTCACCCCAATTGAAATTTACACTTTTCCGAGTCAGCTTCGTCACAGGCTTGGCAATCTTGGAGAAACCTTCGATACAAACTTAGGGTAGAACGGCAAGACCTAGAAATTGGTGAAATATTCTGTTGGAGTCATGGAGAAACCTTCAGATAAAACGTTGGTGAGTTGAACCACCAGACCAATTCGTCGCGTGCGTCATTATACAGCGTCTACACAATAACCATCCCCAAGGTATCTCTGTGCCATCCCCTCCTGTTTCCTATAACGAACACTAGCTTGCCCCGTCCTGATCTGTCACACACGCACCAGACTACCACTATATACAATGTATTTTTGGTATGTTTTTAGTCTTTTAAGTCCGTTTAACGGAAAATGGTATGTGTAATTAAGCACATACCACTCTACTAAGAAGTCTATGTGTACAGAGTTTGAAGAATGTATGCACAAAAGATTCCAGATGAGTTCCATGGGTGAACTTACATCGCATTCTTTTTGGGACTTCAAGTGAAGCAACAACCTGATGGAATCTTTATTAGTCAGGATAAGTATGTAGCTGACATCTTAAAGAAGTTTTATTTTTTGTCCATCAGAACAACTACTACTCCTATTGAGTCTAATAAACCACTAGTCAAGGATGAAGATAGTTTAGATGTAGATGTACATGTCTACAGGTCTATGATTGGCTCTCTAATGTATTTGACTGCATCAAGGCCAGACATCATGTTTACTGTTTGTGCATGTGCTAGATTTTAGGTCACTCCAAAAGCCTCATACTTAAATGCAGTAAAAAGGATTTTACCTTAAACATCAACCCAAATTAGGTTTATGGTATCCTAGGGATTCACCTTTTGAACTTGAAGCTTACTCAGATAGTGATTATGGAGGAGCCAGCCTTGACAAAAAATTAACAACAGGTGGATGTCAAATTCTTGGTAGAAGATTGATATCTTAGCAATGCAAGAAGCAGACTATTGTGGCAAATTCTACTACTGAGGCAGAATATGTTGCAGCTGCTAACTGTTATGGGCAAGTATTATGGATACATAATCAAATGATGGATTATGGTTTTAATTTCATGAACACCAAAATCCATATTGATAATGAGAGCACTATAAGTGTTATCAAGAATCCAGTTGCTCATTCAAGGACTAAGCATATTGAGATTCAATTTCATTTTATAAGAGATTGCTATGAGAAAAGACTGATAGAAGTTATCAAGATTCACACTGGTCATAATGTTGCAGACCTTCTAACCAAAGGATTTGATGTCACAAGATTTAACTTTTTGGTGGTTAGCATTGGATTATTGAATCTGTAGCTACAATTGAGGGGAGGCAAGATGATTTGTTATACAGTTTGTATGAAATATTTTAAGCAGAGGGATTTTGACCATGGTGATGTCTTTCATTCAGTTATTTGGGTTCTAGAGAGTCATTAGAGAGAGATATGGATGGTACTGCAGAGTTTTTGTTGTCAAACTTGTTCGATTTTTGGTTAACAAAAGTTAGTACCGACAGGCTTAAAGTTAGTACCGACAGGCAAAGTTTGTACCGCTATAAAGCCGTTAGAGAAAATACCGGTAGGGGTCTAGAGTGTAATTTTTGGCGGTTTCTTCGCCATTGGGGATGCTACTACTATAAATACCCATCTCAATTACACAATTGATCCTTCTTAGCTCTCTTAATCGATTTCAATTGACAAACCCTAATTATTCATCACCGACGATTACCAAAATCAAATAAACGATGGCTAGTTTGGATTTCTGTTCTAAGCATAATATGGTGGCCTATTTGGAAAAGACGGATGGGAATACAAAGTTTCATCAGATTATGGACTTTCTCACACGCAGTTCAATTTATTATGCACTCACTGTAAGTCCTATAGTCTCAACTTCGTTTGTTGAACAGTTTTGGACGACTGCTAAGTCTAGAACAGTCAACAACATTAGTTATATAGATGCCACAGTTGCTGGCAAGCCTGTGACTATCTCAGAGGCATCAATAAGAAGTGATCTTCTTTTTGATGATGCTGATGGGATAGATTCTTGAATAATCGGCTATATTTGATAATAGTTCAGCTAATGGGTATAGGGAGACTGGAATACCCTTAACTTTTAACAAAGCCCTCTTTCTCACCCAATGGAAATTTCTAGTTTTTCATACCATGAAATCATTGCATTAGTTACTAAAAGCACCCTTGGATCAAATTTCCACTAATTTTTTAATTTTTGCCCCCCAACAACCGTAATATGTTATTAGCCATAATCGAAAAAATTACATTTTTCAAAATTAATTTTTGGTGGCATGATACGACACTTGGATGCAACTAAAAAGTTTGTAATGTATCCAAGATTTTTACAAATCTTTTTGAGCAATCAGTTAAAAGATGTACCTGTCCCCTTGGACCACTTTCCAGTCCCAACCCTAACTAAAAAGGTCTTGAAATTTATGGTTAAAAAGGGTAAGAACTTTTCAGGGAAGGTTACACCTTTATTTGATTCTATGTTGGTTCAACAAATAGAGGATTAGGGTGAGGCTTCAGAAAGACCATCTGATTCCCAACCCATACCCTTTCCTCCATACCCAAGTGAAGACCAACCTCAGACATAAACTGACCCTTCTCCTAGACCTTCTCCTTCTATAGCTATTCCTGATTCTAATCCAAAGGGTTCTAGTGGGAATCATGGAGGTCAGTCATCCAGTAATAGATCCATATCCGGGAATAAGGATTGCCTGACACTCCAAAGTGTGTATGATCTTTGTATCTCTTTGTGTACATAGGTCTCAGCTCAGGCTAAAGAAATTAAAGCTTTGAAGGATCAGGTCAAGAAGCTAAAGAAAGGAGTCAAACCACTTATCACACACCACAAAGCCTGGATGAAGAGTGTTGCACTGAAGACAAGATTGGCAAGGAAGGCTTCTCAGAAGAAAAAGGGGGTACAAAAGGAGTATGTATCCAAACAGGGGAGGAAATCTATCAAATCTTCCAAGGGTGAACCATCTGTGCATAAAGATCCAGCTTTTGATGATCTTGATGATGATGCAATGGACTATATGGAGACTGAGGATGCTCAAGATGAGGGGAGGACAAGCTCTGTGGTGCTTGAAGAGAAGGAAAGTGCAGATAAGGAAGTAAGTACTGAAGCTCCTGTTAGTACTGTCAAGCCAAATGAAGGTACCGACAAGAGAAATGAAGGTACTGACAAGCAAGATGGAGGTACCGACAGTACAAAAGTTAGTACCGATAGACAAGGTGAAGGTACTGCTGATCAAAATGAAGGGAAAAGTGCTACTCAAACAGCTCCAACAACAACTTCAACACCTACTCCAACAATATTTGGTGATGATGAGACCATTGCACAAGTTCTCATCACAATGAGTCAGAATAAACAGAAGGAAAAGGAAAAAGGAGTAGAGATTAGGAATGTTGAAGATACTGAGAGACCAAGGCCTACTTCAACAAGATCTGTGTTAACATTGAAGCCTCTTCCCAAGATTGATCCAAAAGATAAAGGCAAAAAGATGATTGATGAAGAAGGTGAATCTGATACTGAATCAGATGATATCACTGAAGCTGAAAAGAAGTTTAAAATGCTTGCTAAGGATGAAGAGGTGGCCAGAAAGGTTCAAGAAGAATGGGAAGCTGAAGAGGAAAAGAAAAGGTTAGCTGAAGAAGAAGCTACTAAGGTTGCTCTCACTAATGAGTATGATTTCATACAGGCAAGAATAAATGCAGACAAGATTCTTGCTGAGGAGCTTCAAAAGGAAGAAAGAGAGAAGTTTACCATTGAACAAAGAGCAAAATTTCTTCATGATACCATTGCTGCACAAAGGAAATTTCTTGCTCAACAAAGGTCTGAAGCTATCAGAAATAAACCACCTACAAGAAATCAGCTGAGAAACCAAATGATGACCTATTTGAAGCATGTTGGTGGAAAGAAGCATTCTGATTTGAAGACCAAAACCTTTGAAGAAATACAGGTTTTATATGAAAGATTAAAGAGGCAAGATCAGAACTTTGTTGCTATTGGATCTGCTGAGGATGAGAGACAGATTAAGGAGTTGAATAAAGACCCTAAAAAGAAGAGGGTTATCAAAGAAACTCCAAGGAAAGAAGATACAGCAAAGGTACCTGCTGAACAAGAAGTGACAGAGCAAACAGAGCAGGAATACAAGAAAAGAAAGAGTGTATGTGAAGATGGATTGCGAGGAAAAAGGCAAAGACCAAAGCCACGATGATGATAGTGATGATGATCTCAGAAAATGTACTAAGGAGTATTACATTTGAAAGTACCATAGTTAGTGTAATTATGGAGACAAAATCAGTTTATTGCTAGGTTCCACAAGGTTTCATCACATGATGGGGAATTTCCTTCGTTGTCTTTTGAGTTAAATGGGCATTCAGGGGCATTTAAACTATACTAATGGAGGTACTACACTTTTTTGAAGATATGATTTGTTTCATTTATATGACTTGGTTGATGATAAGCAGACTTAGAAATCACCACCAGATGATATTGAGTTTTGTTTCTGTGGGGAGACTAGATGATTATGATGGAATCTAACAAAAGGAAAAATTGATCAAGGTGTTTTCTGGAACAATCAATCAAGAATGGTAGATTGTCAGATGGAGACTAGTATGAAGCTTTGTGGAGTGTGCATTTACTCGAGTGTTAGATGAGACAATCATATACATGATAGTTGATAGAAAGTATAATCTCTCCAAGGAATTGTTGCAATAAATGCTTGATTTAGGATTGGAGGTTGAAGAGGAAAGTACTGTTGCACTACAATTGGTAAGATTCATTAAGCAACAGCTTAATGAGGAGTAATGTTGAGAATGGAAATGAGAAGGGTTTGGGTGTTGACTAACCACCACACAACAAATGGTCATCAGTTCAACATGATTTATAAGGCAATAAGAACTGGCTCTAGTCAATAAGCAAAAAGTTGTGGTAAAGAACTTCTCAAATCCGTTTATGTTGACAATTTACCAAAAATTGTATGGTTCTCAACTCACCTTGCTTCACGGTTAAGAGTTGGCTAGTCCAGGATCAAACAGTTCCTGGTAAAGACTAATCAAATCTGTTGATAGCTGATAGTTTGCTAAAAACTATATGGTTATCAATGCACCATGTTATGACAATGAAGCATTGCTTAGTAAAAAAAGCAAAGGATTTCATTTGGCTAAAGACAGTCAAATACCATTGATAGTTGGTGGTTTAATCAAAACTATCAAGAGTAATCAATTCACCTTGTTGGTTTTACAATGAAGAATTGGCTATCCAAGAGCAAACGAATACTGGTAAAGAATATCAAATTCGTTATGGATAGTAGTTTGCCAAAAAACTACAAAGTAACTTAGTTGGATTTGTGGTGTTGCTGAGAAGACATGTTGCTGATAAAGTTTGGATAGGCTGAAGATGTCAAAAATTATCTAAGATCAAGATCAGATTTGACAGACTGTGTGGATACTTCTCCAGAGTTCAAGATGAATAAACTGAAGAAACATGAAGGTTAACAAGTTAAACAATCATGTTTAGGGGAGGATTGTTGGGATTTTGGCATCCTGACTTGTACACTGTTAAGTTATAATACTAGTACCGTAGTTGTAATTTGTATACTGACAGTACATAAATTGTTTAGGATAAGTCTTGAAATTGGCGAAGTCACATAACACATAGACTCCATATAGCATCAAGAATCAAGCCAAGCTAAGCACCTGAGAAAAGATGTTTAAAACGTCAACATAATGTTGGTGAATACATAGGTTTAAGTTAATACAAGAGTGGACCACAAGATTTCAAAACGCATGCAACTACTATAACAGATACAACATCACATAAAAAGTATTTACTGTTACGCTAAGCTCATGACACCGATGCTAATAACAACAAGGCATATCATATCATGCCACATAGTATTCTTACCCTTAACTGGTGTCCTAAACCAAAGACCACCACAACGAACAATCGACATGACATATATCTGTTTATTCGCAGCTAATTTAGAACCAAACCAGATAGGGGTAATTAGTCCCAATAGATCTATTTACGCATTCGCGCTCACTTAACCAATCCAATTGGCCATAGGTGACTAACGGTTCATGATAGTTCGGGCAATAGTGGTTTGTAGCAAAACTTAGGCAACACATAAACATGTAAAACTCACGTTAAGAACTTGTGTCCAATTTTAAAAGCAAACAATGTTTCTCATCCCAAAGTATAAAGCATTTGTAAATCGGTAAAAACGTAGGGCTATGAACTCACCTTAAGCAAGTGATGAATCGATAATCAACGAGGAAGAAATAAAGCCGAAAGGTCCTACATGCGACCTAAATAAATGACGCGTCTTAGGTAAACGAAAGATAACCGAAACTTGTACGACACGCTTTCAAGAGAAAAGACATCCATATGTGTTTGTGCTTTAGTTTGTTTAATAAAGTATGACTAAATAAAATTATAGAGTTTTTCGTCAAGTCTTGGCGTTTATCCAAAAATTACAACTTTTAGAAAGTTTCTATTTTAGGAAAGTTTTTAGTTTCAAGACGTTAATACCGTCCCCTATATTTGTTAAGTTTCCATATTTTCAAAATGCGCTAACTAACCATAATCGCTTAACTTTCAAGTCTGATCCGCTAAGTTTTACCAAACTTACTATTTTTAGTAACTTTATCGCTTTTCCTAAAATATGTTAATGACGTCTTTAAATGATGCAAATCTATATATATATGTGTTACTATATGTTTTGTTAGAGTTTAGAAAGTTCAAAAATGTCTGAAAGTGTCCGAATACCCATTTTCCTATTTACATCAGCACACTATTCATTGGGTTTTGCCGAAAAATGTTTCAAGTTTCATTTGGCTAAAACTTAGCCGTTTTAAGTCCGATTTTAAAGTGCGATATGTGAAAAACTATCTATTCGAAACAAGCTCTTCAAACACTACTTTTACGCCTAATGAAAACATTTTTAGGTCGCTCAAAACTAATTCGGATCAGCAACATGTCTTTTCATAAATACTCCCAAAATTCCATCCAAACGCCACAATAGTGCTTATTCTAGCCTAATCCCGATCACTACTAAACCAACCAACAAAACCACACTTAATATAACCTAATTCCTTCATTTTTATTGTTGCAACACACTTTTTAACTCATCTCACCATAACTTATAGAACAACAAACATAATACTTCCATTTTTATAAAAGTTGTCAAGTTACTTTTATCATTTCTTTTAAAAGAATAACACTAACACATGGATTTTTATACTTGAACAATATTCATAAAAATATATATGAAATGAAACAAGAGATGGGTCAAGAATGCTTACAAGAATGAAGAACAAGTAGTGAATCACAAGATCTATACCCAAGATGACTAGATCTATAAAACCCTAGAAGTTAATAAGGTGTAGTATTATAGGCCAAGCACTTTAGGTTTAAGGTTTAATGTGACCACATAGGACTCAACCACACCAAAAGTGTGTGTGTTTGGAGGTTCGGCCGGGCAAGGGTCACAAGGATGATCATGGTTCAAAATTTTAGTCCATGGTTCATTTTATGAGCTTAAGCTAGTCAAACATGGTCAAATGATGGTCATTCATGTCTTAAACTCTTGTAAGAGATCACATGAATTGGTTAGTATGATGAGTGTGCATGAGAATGACCCTCTCATGTGTCACTTTCATGCACATGCATGGAAAATTCAAATAAGATGCCTTTTATTTAATTTCAAGGCTTATATTTGCATTTGGCTTGAGTTTAAGCGTCCACAATATATCAAGAGGGGGCAGGTGAATGATATTTTTAACATTACAATGCTTGACGGATGATAACTCAAGTTTACACAAAAAGTTTGCGGGTTTTTGGGATTTCGTTTGGTCAAAAACGCGAAAATCGCAATTTAAAAGATAAAACCCTAAAATTAATATTGGAAGTGGTTAAAAATCACGAAACACTTAGAAAAGTTAAAATATCTCATATAAGGCCTAAATTTATTAATAACTGATGTCGGGACATGCCCGATGACATTTTTTAGATTTACGCGGCTTAACTTCCCGTTAAACTGTCAGATTCAAACGTAACATGAAAAAGTCAAAGATAATAATCGGAAAGGTTTAAAATGTTGACCTGAAACTTACAGGGTGTGACAGTTATTCTTTAAAACTAGCAGTAGTAACTACTTATCGCTAGCAGTACTAACACCATAAACCAACAATACTAAGTTTCAACTTGGCAGTATAAACTTATCATTGTTAGTACTGTTCTTCAAAAATCAATCGTTGACAACATTAATATTAGAAGAAGTAATACCTTGGCAGCAGCAATGAGTATTCGAACAAGCAGTAGTAATGTTACCATGGCAGTACTAATGTAACAAGAATAGTACTAAGTACTCATAAGTAGTACTAAGTATAAAGCTGGCAGTACTAGGTTCTTGTTGCCAATAGTATTAAGACAATATGAGCAGTACTAATTCTTCTCGTCAAGCAGTACTAAATCTACCAGTACTAATGTCTTGGCAGTATAATCATAATGCTAGCAGTAGTATAAATAAATACCTTAGCAGTGTTAATGAGCATCAAACAGTATTAACACTTCCCCTTAACCCAAGCAGTATAAATGAATAATTTGAAGCTTGGCAGTACAAATGAGCACCTGGGCAGTACTAACCAATATACCCAAGCAGTACTAATATTCTTCATTGCTAGCAGCATAAACATGATTCGAGCAGTAGTAATATACCAATAGCAGCCTTAACAGTATTATCGTATAAAGGCAGTATTAACAAGCATGATTAGTATGAACAAATCGTTGGCAGCATAAATTCATGTAACTGGCATCATTTACTCATATGGGCTGCACTAAAATAGATTAGCAGCATTAACTTTCCTTGAACGAGCAGTACTAACTTGTATTGGCAGTATAAAGTGCTCCTTCCTCCCATACCTTTTGAGAAACTTTTTAGCGTTAGTAAAGGACCAATATTTACGATCACCAGCAGTATTGTGTCTCGTGGCAGTAGTAACTACCAACGAGCAATACAAAACATATAACTACTGTTTAAGGATACCTTTTTTTAAGTATCCAGACGACACTTTTTAGTATCATAAAGCTGTCACTAGGCTGTCACTAATTCATCATTCTCATCAACTGCTAATGATTCTTTTTATAGAATAAGTTCCAAAGAACTCTTGAATTATGTAACCAAGAACCACGATCAACAACCATCTTGTTGTCACGAATCTTTATCGTCTGTGTCGAGAAATCCACTTTTGTAAATTGATAAACGAAATAAGCTTTGATATAATAAGTTATCTGAGTCCAATCAATAACAATTCTAAACAAACTTCCTGTTATATCGAATTAGGGTTGCAGAAAAACCTTAATATCATCTAGGATCATGATAACAAAGATAATAACATATATGCACAGCGGAATTAAACATAAGAACAATGTTATCATCAACAAGGTTTTTCTTCATTATCATTCACTCCAAGCCCGAATTATACTTTTATCAATAGTAGAATGGTTACATCAATAAACTGTAACAGGAATCATAAGATCCTTGAGGCTACACCACACAAACTAAAACGTCTACATTTTTCTTGTGATACACACACACACGTGTTTTTCTGTGTACATATAAACTACACGACCTAATGTCTCTTTATATAGTAGAGATCATCTAGGTTTACAAAGGATAAGAACAAATATAATTAGGAAACAAATAATATCTTCCTAACTTTTATCTTTATCTTCTATATCTTCTTAAGGAGATCTTTTAGAATCTTCAAAATCTTCCAACTTTTGAAGAATTCCAGCTTTGCATTTAAGTCCTTCTTGTTTAATTCTTTTATTTATTTTGTCTCATCAAATTAATAATTCCCAACAATTTAGTTATCGTAAAACCCGTAAATATCACATCTTATTCGTTTTAACCCTGATTTTAGTGATTCTTTTGAGCACGTCTTCGTAATTAAAAGTTTTGTCTAACTAATATATTTTTCCAAAATGTATCTGAGATGTATAGTGATTTTTACTGTTCATAGTTTATAAAATTATTTTAATAAGCTTTAATTATCGTAAACATTCAAAATTCATAACTTTTTCGTTATTAATCTAAAAATTATGATTCTTAATGTTTTAGAATCCTAAAAATACATAATTTCTGTGAAAAATAACCAACCATTTATATCATATGTGGTTTGTAATAGTTTTTACAAAATTTCTTTTATAAAAGTGTTTATTATCGTATAACTTACAAATGGCGTATCTTCTTCGTTATAAATCGGATTTTCAAGTTCCTTACATATTTGGAATCCTCATGAGATGTAGTATTTTAGAAAAATATAAATTGAATGCTTTATATTTCGAATTTAAACAGCCTCTTTTGATCTTTTTGCTAAAAATGTTTTTAAACTAGTTTTTATAACTCTTTAGTCTAGTTGATTTATTACAAGTCCTCTACCATGTGTTATACCACAAGTATTATATGCTTTAGGTCTTTAGTCCATCATTTGTCCAAGTATGTCCTTGATAACAAGATCAACATGTCTACATACTTATTTGTTCATAATCTTTAATAAGTAATCCTTTAAAACAACTAGTTTATATATACACTTTATACATAAACCAATACTAGTACAATACTTATACTTCCATTCCAATATTATATTAACATCCATACACCATAAGTAAAACTATATCAAACCATAATCAAGTGTAAAAATCCATTTTATAAGTTAATAATGGTCCTAGATGGTGATTCACTATATAAACATAATATACATATGAAATCACAAATGTAAAGAGTTTAATGGTTTTAGATAACCTTAGTATGATGTATAGTGAAGAATACAAGATCTAAACCCTAGTTTAGATAATAAACCCAAGCTTCCAAGACAAAGAAACCCTAATTTCCTTCAAGAAACCCTAACTTAAACCTTCCTTGTTTAACCCTTGTAAATGCTTAACTAAACCTTTAAACCTTCTTTGTATATCTTAGATATGTTGTAAGATCACTTGTATGCTTGATAAATAAATTTTGTATGGATTTGTTAGTGTGTTTGTGGTATGTCGTAGGCTAGGAGGGAGGAACAAGAGAGATTGTGTTGTTTTCACTTAAAGAAATGTCTTGTATGTTTTTCCTTACTAGTTATACAAGATGAAATGCTAGGATTAGGATCATCTAAATACTAGAAATATCTAGGAACGTAACGATCAATAAAATTAGGGAAATTGAGATGGGCTTGTTAAAGTATGGATGGAGTTTGCTTGATGTAAGAACTGCAGGTGTAAGAGTAGCGCGCGGTTATGGTGTAAGAGAGTTCCTTGATAAAGTCTTATTAACACACGTTTGTTTAATAATGTCAAATTAGAAATATCTCTTATGCTCTTTATCTTCTATATATTACGGCCAGAGGTTTGTATATATAAGGAAATTTGTATAATTTTTTGAAGTATGGGTTTTTTAATAGTGGTGTATTTGGTTGAGTTTTGATTTTGTATTGGTGCTTCCGGGTATGGCCTATAATGTATCTTAAAAGATACAAATGAAATGCTAGGAATAGGATCACTTAAATACTAGAAATATCTAGGAACAAGATCCATAAAATTAGGGAAATTAAGATGGGCTTGTGTAAGAATGGTATGGAGTTTGTCTGATGCCCGTTTACGTTGAATGATAATTTGTAGCTTACGCGATTTAACTGAACGATAATAAATTAAAAGCAAACGCGTACAAAACTAAAAATAAATAGTGAATTAAATGACGTCGTAAATGACCCTAAAATACGGGGTGTTATACTGGTAGAATATGGAGTCCAAAAAAAGTTGTTTACGACAAGCATGCTTACTGGGAACATATCACTAGGGTCCAAAATGTCCGAAATTCTACGAATATGCTGCAAACATGGAAACTTCAAAAGATGTCTACTCAAGACACAGGATTATTGCAATAACCAGTCTCAAGATCAGGAAGTTTTTTGGTTACAGTCATCTAGAAGAGATTATTGTTCGAAGACAGGACGATCCGCTATACAAGTTTAGAGAAGGCGACTTCAAAAGACTTCGTCGACAAGACATTGAAGATGTGTTACTTCTCCTAGTTCAAGGTAAGCTAACCGACCTCAATTTGGATGAACGGTTTGTACTGAATGTGGCTTTAAGAATGTACACTAGACGTATTGTCATTCAAGAACGTGTGGAAGATCTACAATTGGGAGTCGAAAGCTACCAGAAGAAGATCAACCTCTCAAGGCCAGACACATACCGTTCAGATCTAAGAAAAATGACTCCCTACACAGCTTACCCTGATATCCAAGTCATTATCTATCAAGATGACATGGAAAGAAATCGTCTGATACGCACTGAGGAACTTCACAAGTTCAGTGATGACACTCTAAACTATGTTCGTACTGCTCTCAACGATATTGCCACTGGGATTCAGATGGAGTACTTGCCAAAGAGAAAGTGGAGTAAACAAGACAAGCAAAGAGCTCGAGTGATGATCAATGCCATTGACAAGAAGCTCAGAGATAGAAGATTGATGCGAAGCTTAGAGAATTTCGTTGGTGGGAGACCTTACGAGGGAGACCTTTGGCTGCTAGAAAGGACCATATGATTTATCATATGATGTCCTCATCATAATAGGTCAAACCTCGTATATAATAAAAACTTATGAATTTGTATGTATATATTGTGTAGACTTAATGGTGATAATAAGCAGTGCTCGAGTACAAAATTTTTAAGAATTTCTTAGTAAATTCAAAAAAATTCAAATTATTGTACTCAGCACTATCTTATATACCCTCAAATATTAAGTGGGAGCATTAAAATGTTCCTTTTAGTTAATGTGTAACATTTTGTCCCCGAAAGTTTAATCAATTGATATCCAAAATATCAAGGGATTAACATTTTGGATAAGGGGAGAAAAT
>BQNB010127801.1:0-12955 GCA_026074375.1 Tanacetum coccineum | reverse complement strand
TGATTAGTTTAGTTTTTATATAGTGTATGTTGAAAGACTAACATTTTGCATGAAATAATATTGTATATTACTTTGATATACCAACAATAAATAAACATTGAATTAAAAAAGCATTACAAGCGATGATAATTGTTGTAATACAGCAAGATTATATAACATAAACGGACAAACATAAAAATAAACATTTATAAGACTAAAATTCAGTGTCCTTGTCAAAAACCTTAACAATGTTCCTATTGGTAATGTTAAGATAATGTTTTGATGGTTTTGGGGGTAAAGACCGAAACATTACGAAGCATCAATATAGATCCGACTTTGATAGACTTTGCGTAACCATCATCTTCGTTTTTAAAGACTTTGTAATGAAGTGTACCTCCCAACGCATTTGGTGTACAACTCATAACAACGCCAACCACTAGTTCAAGTTTCCCATTTATGCAATATTTTTTCATATCGCCAAGACAACCAGATAGCATGACCCCTTCACCATGAAGATGCACAATCACGCTTAGCCATAGGCCAAGGGTAAAATGATCATCTTTAGACACATCTTCATTTACTTTTTTGACATACTCCTGGGTTGTCATTATGTTATCATGACCACCTGCCATAACGTCTGCATTTTTTCTTAGCAACGCCTTTTGAGGAATACCTGTTAGACCGAGTATTATCCTTGCTTAAGGGTTTTTAGGTGGACTAACGTATAAATGTGGTATTTTATCATTTAATGAATTAGTAGCACAATCAATAAAAAATTCGACATCCTCGTCGTTTGTAATTTCCCTTTCAATTGCAGGGAGGTTAAACGATAAATTTAACCGAACATTTGGATGTAAATTGAATCTCTTCAAAACAAATTCAAGTAACATTGAGTATGTCATATCATTATACAGAATGACACCTTCCTCAAATGAATTAAAATGTAATACACATTTGAATTTATTTGAATATGAGGCCATTACTTTGTTAGATTGTTCAAAGAATGTAGTAATATGAACGTATCGACAACTTATATATAATGTATGAGCAACATAAATGGGTATAGAAAATGATATCTATTAGAGATTTGACAAGTCCATGACATTGGTTTCATCACTTATTATTTTACGTGATTTATGATGATTCTGACAATTCAATGACAGATTAGACAATTCAATAACTATATAGAAACATTGAGTTGACAATTCCCTAACATTGGTTTCATCACTTAGTATTTTACATGATTTATGACATGATTCTGACAATTCAATTGCTTTTTATAAACCTATAAATACCTCTACATTCTAACAATTTTAAATAGAAACGTTCTTTTTACATATCATATAACAAAAATCTAAATGGCGTGTTCGGTTCCACATACTTATGATCAAATCAAATCAATGGTTGAGAAACAAATTCAGGAGGATCAAGGTCGTCAGTTACCGATTATGAACTTAGGCCACCAATTTGATAACGCATGCACAGCTAAAGATGAATTGCGGAAAGCATACTAGGAATGCAGAGACATTCTAATGGAGCAACGTGCTTTGATTGAAATTTTTTTAAAAATAGAATCTGAATTAGACTACGCAATGCAGAATGCTTTGTTTAGGAAGGCGACAAAATTAGAAAAACAAATCATTGATAAAAATCAGTGGTTACAACAACTTTAGGTTTTTTAAAAATTTAAGTATCTTGTTAAAATTTTGTATTGTGTTTAATCTTCTCATTGTAATCTGTAATTTTATTTTAATAAATGACATATGTATTGTGTTTAAATTTGTTATATTTGTAATCTTATATTAATGAATGAATTGTGTTTTTCTGTTTAAACTTTGTATTGTAACGGGTAGACATGAGTTAAATTAAAATGACATTTCTTAAGTAAAAATTGCATTACTGAAATTAAAATTACAATACGGAATTTAAAAATACAATACAGAAAGTAAATCCACAAAGCATCCATACTTAAACATTAAAAAGAATTACTGATTCTTAGTATGGGCCAATGAAGAACGATCCACCATTAGCTTCGATACCCACATTCTGAAATTGTTGAGACGGACGGTCGTACACTTGTAATATGTGAACCATTTCTTAGCCGATATCAACTTCAACAATTGGATCATCGTCCCTAGTAAATCTAATTAATTTTGCAATATTTTGGAAGGAATGATGAATATATAGGTTCCACTTCTAACAACTATGCACAAATATATTGGTTCTCATAATAAATGTGGTTTCCTGAAATTACAAGAGAGTTTGCTAGCTTAGAAATATAGAATGGAATGGGAAGTTGGTTTCTTAAATGAATAGGTATGTTTAATACATGAAATTTGTGGTTAATAAAATCAAAAGAAACAAGTATATAGAGTTTGTAAGAAGAACCATCATCATTAAAAAACGTTGTAGAACAACCCCAGTAAATATAACTACCTACAACTGCTAGACCCCACGATCGTTTTATTCTTATATCGACAAAGGGAAAATGGTAATTTCCAAGAACAGTCTAAGTATCCAAGTTCAAAGTATACATTAACACATGCCATGGTCCGTCCCCGTAAAACGGCATACAAATATTTAGTATTGTTGGGTCTAATGTGGCAGGTCAGACACCAAAACCCCCAAACAATTTTTTCTATTGCTGGCCTACGCGACACGTAAAGGACTTCTATTCCAAAAAAATTCTTATAGATGGGTTCCAAAGAATTGCCCCAACATGAGAACCAAACGAAAATCACCATACCCCGTGGTAATTGGCGTTATATTTGAAAGTGGAAAATTTGTATTTATGGGGTTGAAGGAAATTTGTTCAACTACAGAACACATAAAACGTTCGTTACCCACAGTATACTTTATGTTAAAACAACACATGGCACATTCACGAGAACTGTAATCACGGATGAAGATGTAACTGTCTATTGTTAACTTCCATGGCTTTGACACCATACGAAACTTGAGTAAACTTTTAATAGGAATTTTTTTCATGATTTTGAATTGGATATCAAAAGGTAAGTAGTCGGAAATTTTAAACAAGTTAGAAAGAAAATATTTGAGGAATAAGATGTTGAATATAGAAGTCTATGATTAGAGTAACAAAGTAGGGTTTATATAGAGGAACAACATTGAAACTAAATGTGTTTACAAGTGTTTACATTTACTGAATATAGATGACATTGGTTTGACAAGTCCATGACATCTATTTCATCACTTAGTATTTTACGGAATTTATGACATTATTCTGCCAATTCTATTACAGATTAGACAATTCAATGACTATATAGAAACATTGATTTAACAAGTCCATGACATCTATTTCATCACTTAGTATTTTACGCGATTTACAACATGATTTTGGGTATAGTTTTTGGCGGGAGTTTGTTATTTTATATTAATGAATGAAGTGTATTATTCTATTTATAATTTATTTCGTAACGGGTAGACATTTTATTTCAAACACACTTTTTTATTCATATATTAAAAACATTACATAACTAAAGACAATACAAAACAACAATATTAAAAGACAACACTCTGATATGGTTATAACATGAAAGACATAAATTAATAACATTAACGACAAAACCTAATTTATTAGTGCGTTATTTTGTTCATTAAGAAACATTAGTGATTCTTTGTATGGGCCAATAAAAAATGAACCATGGTTTGCTTCGACACCAACGTTTTGAAAAGTTTGAAAGCTTGGATTGAACACTTGTAGTGACTGATGCCATTGTTGGAAGATCGCAACTTCAACTATTGGTTACTTATCTTTACTGAATCTAAGTAATTTGAGCTCATGCTCTGCTGGATATGGAATGGTGAATAGTTATCTATATGATGAAACTTCACCATCATCAACTTGTAGATCCCATGAATATAAAATATGGCAGTCACCAAAACTGAAACTTCCATAAATTATAGTAGAGTCTTTAAGCTGGGAAATATAGTA
The DNA here is from genome assembly GCA_026074375.1 of Tanacetum coccineum. Classification (NCBI taxonomy): domain Eukaryota; kingdom Viridiplantae; phylum Streptophyta; class Magnoliopsida; order Asterales; family Asteraceae; genus Tanacetum; species Tanacetum coccineum. Next base: position 9,024 of record BQNB010127801.1, on the reverse strand, counting down.
TGGAGGTAAAAACTCCCCAACACGCATCTGTTCAGGCATGTCTATAACCTAAAATTCGTGAGTAATCAAATCAAATGAAACTAACTTGTAAATTTTGTACGAAGTACCATCATCACTATAAAACTTCTCTAAACCAACCCAAAAAAAATTTCCACCCACAACTACTTGACCTGACCATTTTGTTCTTATAGATTCATATGGCAAACAATAATTCTCAAGTATATACCAAATTCTTGAGCTTAATGTAAACACTGACACATACCATGGACCTTGACCGTAATAGGGGTAATTTATCTTCAAAAGTGTTGGCTCTAGAGTGTCAGGACGGACACCAGAACCAGATATTATTTTTGGTGAATCAGGTTGAAGCTTGTAATTAGGGACACGTATTCCTACCAATTTTTTTAGTGATGGGTTCAAAAGAAATAGCATCGATTTTTTGCCAAATAAAAAACACCATACACCTTCAGATGTAGCAATTGGTGTTAGAGAGAAAATATTTAAATTTGAAACTACAGGTGTGAATGCTAAATTATCATCTGCCGAGCAGATAAAACCTTTAATATTTTGCTTAAAGATTAAATATAAACAATAATTATTTCTCTCCCGAAGACCATAATTACGAATGAAGTTGGAACAGTCTATGGAAGACTTCCATATCTTTGAAACAGTACGAAATTAAAGTAAAGACTTCAGTGGTAGTCTATTCATGATAGCTAATTGAAGGTCAAATGTTATGTTGTCTGACATATTTTAAAATTTTTAATGAATGTATGAGTTAGAGATTTTAAGATGGATGTACGCTATTTGATTGGGTATAAATATAGTAATACCGTTGTCTACATCATTTCACATTATTCGTACATTTCAGATACTATTTTACTATTGTTCAGTGACTTCATAGAAACATTGAGTTGACAAGGCTATGACATGTATTTTATCACTTTGCATTATACGCGATTTATGACATGATTCTGACAAGACAATGACATATATAACATCACTTTATAATATACGCGATTTATGACATAATTTTGACTAATCAATTACCGTTTATAAACATTGAATTGACTATTCAATGACATATATAATATCACGTTATAATATACGCGATTTATGACATGATTTTGACTATTCATTTATTGTATACAAACACTTAGTTGACTATTCAATGACATATATAACATCACTTTATAATATACGCGATTTATGACATGATTTTGACTATTCATTTACTGTATAGTATGAATATTCAATTACTATAAATATCATGAAACCAACATTAACCTAAAACAATCTAAACACAATCTTAAAAAAATGCATTCAAATATAAGAAAATTCAATTGTATAATTCATTATAATGAAAAGAAACGAGGCGTCATTATGAATGAAGATTTGACGTACTCAACGTTACATGAAATGATGCTGCAGAAATTCAATTTGGAAGCAAATTATCGATTAAATTTATCAGTTAAGCTCTCGTCATTTGACTATACTTTTTATATCACAGACGATGCTGAGGTAAAATTCTTTGTTGACTGTGCTTGTAGTTGCACAGATCAAGTAGCACATTTGTATGTTTTTGAGCATAAACCAATAGACAAAACTACAAATTTAAGGGCAAACAATCAAAAAAACATGTTTTTTTATTTTTTTTAGAACCGCCAAGTGTCGAAAACAACAACCCATCTATTTTTATTAATAATAATACTAGTACTGATTTTTTTCAACAATGATTTATCTTTGAATTTTAACCCTACTAATTTTCAAATGAATGAATCCAGATATAAAAATGAGCCCCATTTCACAAAACCAGAATCCTCATTTGCGTTCGGATCAAACGACGAAAATGAAAATGGAAAAAAAGATTCTGATGATGGTGTAGATGAAAACCTACAACCAATTTACCATAAATGGAAGAATTTCATGACATTTAAGCCTGACATTCCAGAAACACCAGTTTACAAGTCAAAACCTATTAATTCAAAGCATTATAATAAACAATAAGAAGTTAAACAAAACAATATTTTTGACAATAAGGAAGTTTTAGACTTGTCTCTTAGGTTGAAAGCTTTAAATGATGGTTTCCAATTTTTAGCAGACAGGTCAGCCCCAGATAGGTCTGAATTAAAATGCTATCATTTTAATGAATGTGCTTGGAAGCTTCGTGCTACACTTTGGGATAATACAGATAAATTTTACGTTACATATCTTAATGATGTTCACACGTGTCCCAAAACTCAAACATATCCTAACCATCGAAATGCAAACAAAAAGGTAGTTGCTCACATTATCACTCCTAAGTTACAAGATAGTAAGTGTCTTTTAAAAGGGAAAGATATACAACAAGATATTTTGTCATAATATAAAATAAATATATCTTACCAACAAGTATGGAGAGGAAAGGATTATAGGATACAAAAGATAAGGGGTTTACCGTATGAATCTTTTGAAATGCTACTGTATTATTGTCACAACCTAGAAAGAAAAAACCAAGGGACAGTCACACGTATCAAAACAGACAAAAAAGGAGTTTTCGAGATGTTATTCATTGCCATTGGTGATTCGGTAAGTCATGCTCAGATTTTCTGAATTAGAAAATACTAGTACGTCACTATAGTATATTTATAATGTTTTATTTCAGATTCATACGTTCCTCAATTGTCTACGCCTTTTGCTTATAATCGATGCATCATATTTAAAGGGTCTATACAAGGGAACAAATCTTGTAGCTGTGGGCATGGATGGAAACAATCAGATTGTGCCAATTGCTTTTGGTATATGCAATGGGGAAATAGGTCCATGTTGGTCATGGTGAATGTCCGTACTCAAAGAATGCATAGGTGATAACCCAAATTTGCTATTCATATCTGATAGGCATCCTGCTATAGATTTGGTGGTACACAATGAATTCCCTTTAGCCTTTCATGCTGCATGTTGTCGTCATCTTATGATGAACCTATCATTGAAAAAGAAAAAAACAAAAGGTCTATTCTTGAAAATGTGCAAGGCATATACACCAAAAGAATTTGCAGGCTGTTTAGCCTGATGCACACCACAAGCTTTGTGAAGCTGGTCCTCAAAGATAGTCAAGAGCGCATTGCCCACTAGTTCCTTACAATTATATGACATCGAATAGTGTGGAATCTATTAATGCTTGTAGTGTAATAAATAGAAAGCTACCGATGTTAAAGTTGGCCGAGACGTATCGTGTAATGGTGCAAGACTGGTACTATAAACGTCGAGAACTCGCTGGTATTTCTCTTAGAATACATAATCTAAAACTTATTCTATTTTTTCAATATCAACTACTAAATTGATTTTTGTTTATGTATTCTTGTAGCAAATATGACGTATGAAATAACTGATTGGGTAGCAAACAAAGTGACTAAAAAAAGGATGAAAAGCGCCACATGGATTGTTAACGGTGTTAACCATTATCAATACCAAGTTTGAGATGGTCAATATACTCGTGAAGTCAACTTACAAACAGGCACCTGTGAATGTCGTAAATGAAAACTTTCAGGGATTCCGTGTAGTCACATAATAGCAGTAACAAGGTTTATTGGTTTGACGGATTATGTCCAGTTTGTAGCCAGATTGGTTTAAAAAGACAAATATCAAGGCACTTAAGCGGAATCAATTCATTTTCTTGGAAATATGCAACAATGGGAATTTCTGCACAATATTCACAAAGCTATTCCTCCTAAGAAAGGACAACCCACAGCCCGGTCGTCCAAAAAATACAAACCGTATACAATCCCAAGGAGAGGAACCAAGAGTTATACATGCGGGACACAGACGTGATCATTGCACTAAACCATTTGTCGCTGAGCCGCCTGTACACATATGTAGACAACATGATCAAGAAATTCTAAGAAATGACCAACCATCATTCTACAACCCACATCAACAGTATGACAATACTTTCTAGAGTTATAACCATTACCCATCACAACAATACAGTGAAACTACATACCCATCACAACAATGCGGTGAAACCACATACACATCACAACCTTACGAGAAACATCACACAAACACATCTCAAGCATACGATGGACATCACACGGAATCAGCTCAAATGTATAAACAATACGATTCTCATCAATATGAATCGCAACATCTAGATGGTCTAAACATAAATGGTTTAAATAATTTGTTTAAGTTGTTTGGTTTTTAAACATTAGTATGTTTTTATGATTTATGTTGGTTTGTTGTTAAATTGTAATATATGCTATGAATGCTGTAATATATTTCATTTTCAATTAAACTTAATATGTTAGTACAACAACACTACATAAATAATTGAACCTTGTGGCTTTTAATACTCTGGACATCACACATAAATGGGTATAGACAATGATATCTATTACAATTTAGACAATTCAATGAGTATATAGAAACATTGAGTTGACAATTCCATGACATTGGTTTCATCACTTTGTATTTTACGCGATTTATGACATGATTTTGACAATTCAATGACAGATTAGACAATTCAATGACTATATAGAAACATTGAGTTGACAAGTACCTGACATTTGTTTCATCACTTAGTATTTTACGCGATTTATGACAACCTTATTGTCATTAATGAAAAACAATAAATGTGGTTGTAGGTCACACTATATAAACCACATAGTTGTGGTTCAACTTCAACAACAACATTACACTGTTTCATTCACTCATTTTAAATTTCAAACAATGACATTAAAGGTCCTACTACACTGTTATGGAAGGTTCACTAGTCCGCTTGGAAAAGAATTTGTTGGTGAGATGGTTGCTACCATAGATCCTGTAGAGTTGGACACCTTTTCAACCGATCAAGTGAAATTAATATTAACAAACTATTTGGGTTATGATGAAAATTCCGCAACATTTCTTTATATAAAGAAACCTAATTGTATTTTTGATTCAGGTCTTATACCTTTGGCTAATGCTACACAAGAACGGGACATGATACTCATGTACACTCAAACTCGTCATAACCGACTACATGTGTATACGTTTCTCGAGTGGAGCTATCCCCACTTGTCGTGGCCAAGCAACATAAAGATGAGACAAACAAACCGGAAAATCAAGGAAAACCTATGTGTGCAAAAAAGTTATTTGACTAGTTACTAAGAAACAATCTTTTATAATTGTTTGTATCATTTACTTTCCTTGTTTTAGTGTGTAACAATAAAAAATGATATATTTAGACATCGAAATGACTTATCATTTCTGACACAAAATTGACTTATCATGTAACACCCCCAAATAAGGTCGCAGCGGAATATGGGTCTGAGAGTGTTACTTCACAGATCAATAGCACAAGATATGAGAACGACCTCTAAATGAGTCGTTTAAAAATGATACACTGAATTTAATAAACTTGTTTTTTACAAAAGCTCAAGGCTTAACATGTTTACTTGTAAAAGTAAAGATTTTAAAACATAACAAATATTCCCAAAATGTAATGCTTCTAAATCTTTATGCAATGACATCCAAAATAATGACCACCAATGTATCCTTGTCTTGTACCTTATTGACTTGAGAAAAACATGCTTTAAAACGTCAACATAAAGTTGGTGAATTCACAGGTTTAAGTTATGTATAAAGCAGGACTGCAAGATTTCCATGTATATGATAAGTAACGAATACAATATCACAAAAGTAATTACGAAATGCACTAAGCTCATGACACTGAAGCTACAACATATATGTATGCAATTTAATGCAAATAATGTGCCCGTGTAGATGTTTAACCCGCAACATACAAATTGTTCTGACATGGTATACATTAGTCGTTTCGGTACCTCCGAAACTAGTGAGCGCTACTCACCCAAACGGGGATGTCAATCCCAAATAGATCTATTCATAACATCCGTGCTTACAATCTAGTAATTAATAGTTCATTATTCATAGGTATAGTGACTTATAGCTACTTAGGCAAACTCGTACTTTGTATAAAAGTGTACTTGCGTCCAATCGTAAAACAATGAATGTTTCTCACCCTAAAGTTGTAAATCGTTGTAATTGTATAAAAGTGGGGCTATGAACTCACTTCAAGTGAATGTGTTGATTATATAAATCAAGTATGTAAATCGTCTCGGGAAATCCGAATGCAACCTAATTAATTATAGGTCGTATAAGTATTGTGTATTTAATATAAATATAACATCGCAAGCTATATAGTTACACCACCACCTATAGTTTTTGCTTAATTTAAAATGTTGAAATAATAATTAAATCGTACTTGTCAAAAAAATGTCCATGTAATTGTACCCGTAACGTAAAATATCATTTTTGTTCAACAATGTATTATTTGTTAATAATATATGATTTTATATTTTTATTGATTATATAAGGGTATTATATAATTAATTTAATTGTTTTTATAAAAATAGTGCACAAGTATAAAAATAGTGCATAAGGTTTTATAAACCTTATATCTTTATCGTTTTAACTTTGTTTTACATGTTATTTATATCCATAAATTCGTATTAAGAAAATGTATTAAAATATTACATTTTTAATATTTTAGCTACTGATGAATAGTAACTTTTACATATTATGTAAAATATATAAAACTACTTTTATGTATTTAATTATTTAAAACTTGCAAAATGCATAACTCATTCATTTTAATCTCGTTTTGGTTGTTCTTTATATGTATGGAATCGTGACGCAATAAATTATATAAAATGACTATTGTTTTTGTAAAAACCTGTGTCGACTCTGTAAAATCAAAAGAGTTTAGAAAACTATTCTTATAAACTTATAAAACTCGTATCTCATTCGTTATAATTATGTTTTTAGAGTTTCTTAAATGCTTGGAATACTCATGCCATGTACTTTCATTATAAAACATTTATAAAATTCCATCAGGTCTGTAACAGTTTCAGTTTTAATAAAAATCTTTTTTATAAAAACACGTTTATATATTTATTTATTGAAATCTTGCAAATGTCATAACTTCTTTGTTATAGCTTGGTTTTTCGAGTTCTTTATATGCTTACGATCCTTATATATGTATTATTTTAATAAAATGTTTCCATAATTTTATAAAACTCGAATTCTAACAGAAGGTTTAAAACAGTGGGCTTTTTATATAAAGTGCATATATTAGTTTTTATAAATCTATTACTTGATTAATTTTGTACAAGTCCTCTATAATACTTTATACCACCAGTCTTGTATATTTTAAGTCCTCTAGATTGTGTCCATAATGATTATCCATGATAACAAGTGCTCACTTAATTTGTACATAACTTTATAATTAAAACTTCCAACAAACTAATTTATAACTAAACTTATAAATTAACCAACAATTATATAAAGTATTTTTCTTGTGTCCTATCACATTTTTAGCATCATTTCATTATTTAAAGAAATCAATTTGAACCATAAACATGCCCATTTATATTTTGTAAGTCCATAAAATAACTCTAGGTGGTGATTGACATAATAACAAGTATGTAAAATAAGTAAATGAATAAATAAAGAGATTAGGGTTCAAGTAAACCTTAGAGAAGTGTAGGAAAATGAAGAACACAAGATCAAACCCTACTTAACAAACCCAAATTTGAAATCATAATCAAGAAACCCTAGAATCCTTTATTGATTAAAACCTTGTAGAATAATACCCAAGCTTCCAAACCACTTTGCTACACCTTAGATATTACCACTAAAGAGCCTTGAATACTTGAAAAATTAACACTATAAACACCCTAAATACTCTAGTTCATCCTTAGGTTTTGGTTTGTGTAGAGAGAGTTTTGTTTGCTTTGTTTACTTGTAAAATAGGAAGTGTTTAAGTCTTGCATTAGGTTACTTATATAATGAAAGTATTTTACAATACCATGGACCAAGAGTGGTATGAGTACATGTTGTAAGGTGCTCTCCTCCTCCCTAGGAGGAGGGATTGGCCAAGAGAGGGTTTAGGGTACATGTGATTAGCCAATTACTAGAAATATGGGATTAGGGTACATATGTGTAAGTTTAACCATGTGGTGGGGTTTTAAATGATTTATTTCTTGAGTAAACATGATGGGTCTGGTTCTAAGGCTTAAAGAAGTGAAATATTAGTTAAATTTTGGGTATTGGATATAATGGTGGGTATTTGTTTGAGTATGGATAGGTACCGGTACTTCCGGGTATGCCTAAATGTATTTTATTGCGAAACGTAGACGCTTTACGTAACCAATAAAAAAATATGAAAAGTTATAAATTATCCTCGTAATAATTATATAACACTTGCTTGATGTAAACTTTTACTTGTTTGATGTCCATTTACGTTGAATGTTGATTTTTAATTTACGCGATTTAACTAAACGATGAAAATTAAAAGCAACGCGTAAAACCCTAAAAATAAATAATGGCAACAATTGAGTCGTAAAATGGTGTGAAAATGCGGATTGTTACAACAATAGTCAAGGGAAGGAGCAACAAGTAGAAGACCACCATAGGAATTTTAAGTTTTCTAATAATAAAATATATGTAACTACGTGTAATGACAGTTTGAATGCTAAGACCTCGAATGTAAACTTTGTTTGTGTTACTTGTGGAAAATGTGTGCTGACTGACAATCATGATATGTGTGTTCTTCATTATATTAATGGCGTGAATACTACGACTAAACAGCCAATTGTTGTATCTATTAGTACTAGGGAACCCAAGCGAACTGTGAACCAATCTCTTGCAACACCTCTTAAGAAAACAATTGCCTCAGAATCCACTAACCAGAAACCTAGAAGCATAATTAGGAAGCAATATGAGCATGTTTTAGTAAGACATGTAGATGGTGGTACTCTAAGATCACACCACCAGGATATAAATGGAAACCTAAGACTAGTACAGTAAATGTTAAACCAAAAGTTAGTATGCCTCTAGGAAATTAATCTAGAACTACTAATATTTCGGAATCCATAACACTTAGGGGATCCACTTTGTCTAATACTCCATTATCTTCTAATTCTTTTGCAGCTCGTAGAGATAATTATATTCATCATCGACTCTGGGTGCTCAAAGCACATGACG
>BQNB010127800.1:6294-17058 GCA_026074375.1 Tanacetum coccineum | reverse complement strand
AATTTTAGTATAATCTTTTAGTTTTTAATTTTAGAATTAATGTTAGTTTAATTTTTAGTTTAAAAATAGTTTAAAACCAAAAACAAAATATTTGTCATTCAAGCACCAAACGAAACATTCTCATGAATTGCAATCATCTCTCGCCGTGGAAACGACACTCGGAAGATAGACTATTATTTTTCCTAAAGTAATTGTCTTATCTGACGGGATATACTATATATTATTACGACACGCGTTTGACGTTTATCAAGCATCAGCAGGTAGAAGCTGATCCTCCATTGGTGCCTCTAGCTCCTCATCAGAAGCTCACTGGAATCTCTATGGCTCGAAATTAATATAGATAGACGTGTAGGTAACCGTCGATGGTGAAAACATGACTGCTTGCAACGAGCAAAACTTAACTTATATAAGTATATTATATAAGACTGGTATGGTAAATATGAATATGCGCTCATGGCATAAATGAATGATGGTAAGGTATCATATTCGATAGCTTAATGTTTAGGTAGCATTTAGGACCTACGAGCTTGTAGTACTACCTTGCCTAAAGAAATGTTCCCCTATTTACATAAATAACCCTTATATAAATAATTATAGAGTATGTGCGAAAGAATGCAAACTCATCTTTGTATATATACATAAGACCCCTCATAGTAACGTATGTACTATAATATGAACACGTATATGAATCATTTAAGCATCCAGTAAAACTAACTAATGTAAACAACTAGTATATGTATGTCCCATGAAAACCCCTTTATATGAATGCAATGTTTGAAAACGGTTATAGTCCAGCAAAAATATTTGACATGGTTCTCTATAACCTTGGCTCTAGATACCAATCTGTAACACCCCCAAAATGGGTCATAGCGGAATATAGGTTTGGGAGTGTTACTTCATAAATCAATAGCACAAGATATATAAGAACGAACTTTAAAAGTGTCGTTTAAAACCGATACATTAGATTTAGCAAAATGTTTGATACAAAAGCCCGAAGCATTACTTATTCATTGTTAAATTATACAAAGATTCTAGTTCATAACAAATGCTTCTCCAAAATGTAATGCAACCAAATCTTTAATGCAAATGACTTCCAAAATAACGACCACCAATGTATCCCTTGCACCTCGTGCCTTATTGACCTCCTGAGAAAAACATGCTTTAAAACGTTAACAATAATGTTGGTGAATTCATAGGTTTGTGAATTGTATAAGTGTCGGACCGCAAGATTCCCCCGTGATAATACATTAAATGTAAACATCACAAAAATGTAATTATGTTTCCCTAAGCTCATGACACTGAAGATATCGACAAAATGATTGCAATAAAAATTGCCTACAGTCAAATAACATTGCCCATGATGATGTTCTAACCCAGAACATCCCAAATCCGACATGGTATACGTTCGTTGGCTCGGTAGTTTCGACACCAGTGATAGCTAATCACCCGAACGGGGGCATCGCCCCCAAATAGATCTATTTATAACATTCGCGCTCACCCTCCAAGTGATTTACAGTTCATGATAGTGGGCACATTAGGTTATCGCTACTTAGGCAAACACTAATCAGTTTAAATATGAAATGTTCACCTTGCTTCCAATTATAAAACAACGAAATGTTCCCCATCCTAAAAACTGATAAATGATTTATAAAATGTAAAGCGTAGAGGCTATGAACTCCCTCGAGTGGATGAGTTATAACAATGTAAATCACAACAGAAAATGCGTCACAATTACGCCTGAATGCAACCTAATCAACTATAGGTCGTACGAGTACTAAGTACTTTGAATAACTACTACCATATAAAATTCTATATAGCTACATAACCATTTAATTGAGTTTGTGAAATAATATTTAAATTGCTTTTGATAAATATTATTCGTGTGTTTGTACTCGTATAATCGAATAAATAATTCAATTGTCTTTGTAAAATAATATTTATAAAATATAGGGACAATGGTAATAAATATTAAATAAATGAATCTAAAATATTTCGCAATAATAAATATTAAAAAACGAACCAACACTAATTTCACGTCAGGAAATAGTACCAAGTATAAAATAAGTGCGTAATTATCGTTTTAAAGCCCAATTGGGATGTTTCTTACTCCAAGTTTCTCGTATTAAAGTCGATGTATCAAAATAATTATATTTACATATTTTGAAATCCCCTGGTGAACAGTGTAACACCCCCAAAAACGTGTCGCAGCAGAAATATGTCTGGGGGCGTTACTTCATAATACACAGCGCTAGATACAAGAGAACGACCCCTAAATGTGTCGTTTGAACAGAAATCTCGTTGATTTCCTAGAAATTGATATAATGTTTGTCCCATAATTGCATCAAAATGAAAAGCTTGAAATTATCACAACGAGATTTGATCACTTGTGTGTATGTAGAAATCCATGAATGAAATCTTGTCAGTTTAGACTCCAATGCACATCAAATAATCCAAGCATCTAATTCACCTGAGAAAAACATGCTTAAAAGTGTCAACATTAAAGTTGGTGAGTTCATAGATTTGTTTAAGTATAAACACTGAACCAAAGTTCTGTCAAGTGTGTATGACCATTTAAAATCCTTAAATGTCCTTCCAAAATGTATGTATGATTTTTAGAAATCAAATAGTTGTAAAGTATGCATGACCATTTCAATCCCCAAATAGTCACAAAAATATACGTATGATCGTTGTATCGCAATTGTTCAAAGCATGTATGATATTTATATATATATCACCAAAATGTTTCAAGTATGTATTGCCACTTTATTCAAGGCACAGTAAATATCCATGTGAGTATAAAACAATGATTACAATTACTCTAAGTTCATGAAACCGATGCACTAATATAACAGTAAGAGTTCATATGTAAGTATTGTGGGCCCTGTAGGCCCAACCAATCGTAATCCGACATGTTATAACGTTCGTTTGCCCAGTGATAGCTAATCACCCGAACGGGGATTGTCAATCCCGAATAGATCTATTTTATAACATTCGCATAGACAACATGCTATAACGTTCGTTTGCCCAGTGATAGCTAATCACCCGAACGGGGATTCACCCGAATAGATCTATTTCATAACATTCGCGCTCACCCTCCAAGTGATTTACAGTTCATGAAGCTGTGACGTAGACTTATATATACCCATCACAGGTGTCCCCTCCAAGAACACCCGGGCAGTAATGTAAAGAATATGTACTCCCGTTACCGGTGTCCCCTCCAAGAACACCAGGCAGTAATGTAAAGAATATGTACTCTCATTACAGGTGTCCCCTCCAAGAACACCCAAGCAGTAATGTTATTGTTATCAGTTCAATCCGCTTAAGCTAATCCGTAATCATTTCAAAAGTAAAGTATGCATTCGTGACCAAAAATGAAGTCAAGTAATGTATCCCATAGCGAGCTATGTAAATGAGTATGTAAACCAATTTGTAAACGATCATGTAAATGCATTTGTAAACAAGCATGTTCTCACCCCAAAAATATATGTAAAACATGTAAAACGTGGGGCGATAAACTCACATTGATGATGAAGAACGATTTACAGAACTACACATATTAAGCACAACACAAACGAAAAGACCGGAACGGCTCGATCAAGAAGTTGCAATTTATCTTAACAGCTAAGTCCCACTAGCCTAGGATAATGTATTTGGGCTTCCGATGAATGGTTACATCAACGCGACACGTTGATAAAGATTTAGATTTAAAGTTGTAATAGTTTGGTGGTTGGTTAAATAAATAAATTGAAAAGTGAACGCAAAGTATGTAATATATTCTGTATATATTACATATGAAAAATAAACCCTTATATAACTCATACCGTGAATTATATAACAAAGACAAACAATCCAAAGATTAATGTGACGTATATAATGCTTTGCAAGTATTATATAATAAGTGTGAGTAAGTAATTAAACCAAATATTTCGACACCAATTTAATTAATAAAAAGTCCTTTGCATAAAAGTAGACACACGTCTTAAAGTTATGAATTAAACAACTGATGTTTGTAAAGCTTTTACAACAATTATGATGTTATCTTCTAGTCATTAAAGCTTTTACAAAAGTTATTACATCGTCTATTAGCCGTGAAATTATAAAATAATATTTTATAATTTGGTATTTCGTTTCCTTGACGGTTTTAGCTAAATTAGTTATCCCACTTGTAAGAGTATAGTTTTCATTTGTTTATCCGGTTATTGTATAATAACAAGTTTTAAAATCTTAAAACTATATAACCTTGCCATTTTCTTCGGGTTTTTATAATAATAGAATTTACAACGAAATTTAATAAGTATAGAACTTTTATATAAGTTTCGTCATAACCTTTTCGTTTATTAGACATTTTCCATATTTACAAAAATCTAATGTTTTTTCCTCGCTTTAATCAAACATTGCAATACTAACCGCGCATTTTAATATATATATATATATATATATATATATATATATATATATATATAGATATATATATATATATCTATATATCATATATATATATTATAATATATATATATATATATATATATATATATATATAAAATATATAACCGAGATTTTAAACCTTTATTTAACCATTATTAAACCACCATTTAGATCCGGTTTTAATATATATATATATATATAAATGTACACACACACACACACACATAAAGTATATATATATATATGAAAAGCTTTTAAGTTTTTAATTCTTCGAATAAACAAACGCACCCTTTGTGCTTGTTTGTTAAACCAAACGTACCTACGTGGTGTTTTTATCGAAACCAAACGCAAACCAAACACACCCTTGGCTGTTTTCCGCCAAACCAAACACGCCCTTGTGTGAACCTGTCAACCAAACGCACCCCCTGTGCGTTGAATCTGCACAGCCAAACGCTCCCTTAGTCCAAACCCTATCCAAACGCACCCTTATTCGTGTACCCAGATCCATACGCACCCATTTGGTCGTTTGTAAAAACCAACGCACCCTAATGGGCTGTTTCACAAAACAAACACCCTTAAAACCAAACCCACCCCTTGGTGGTGGCTGTTAAGCCAAACACACCCAATTTGGTGGTGGCAGCCACCCTTAACGCACCCTAATCTGTGTCAAACCACCTGGACAAACACCCTTGTTGCGTCTTTTAAAACCAAACGAACACCCCTAGCTGCTATCAACCGAACTCACCCTTTTGGTGCAAACAAATCAAACGCACCCTGGTCGGTTGAAACTACAAACCCAACGCACCCTAGTGGTGCTTTCTACCATCCACACGCACCCTTAGGGGTGGCGGTACACGGGGCCGACGCACCCTTGGCTGTGAAAACAACCATACGCACCCTCTTGTGGTGTTAACGACATAAACCAACACACCCTTTGGTGTGATTTATCAAATCGAACGCAACCTTTTAGGTGACACAGAAAAACCAAACGAACCCTTTTCGAGGCTGAGCGAAACAAACGCACCCTCTTCGGCTGAATCGAACAACAAACGCACCCCTCGTGGTGCCAATTACCAACCTCACAGCACCCTGTTGCGGGGCGTGCAAAGTGGTGTGAGCCTGTGGTGTAAGGGATGACGAGGGGTTGTGATGGTTATGATAGTGATGGTGACCGATGGTGGAGGGGGCATAGGGGTGTGGTGAGTGCGACAGTGGGGTGACGGTGGCAGGTGGTTGGTGGATACGGCCGTGGGGCGCGTGTTTCGACGATGGGTAAATCGAGGGATGGGATGGTTTTCAAAACTCGCTGAAAACTCGTCGGCAACGTATTTCTGGCGACAGGCACGACGGTGGGTGGCCGAGGTTTGCCGGAATTCCGACGCAGGAAATGTGTGAAGAGGAGAGTGTTTGTTATATGTGTGTGTGTTAATTCTTAAAAAATGAGAAACTTTTTAATATATATAAAAAGTTTTAAAATGAATTAGAAAGTGTATAATGTCCAGGGTTAGTTATGTAAATATTTTCAAGGGACCAATCGTGTAACTTTTGTAATATAATGGTTCGGGACTCGTTTGAGCCACTTATCGGATGATTCAAAATACGAAACTTGCGCCATTGTTTTCCGAATCATTTTTCTGATAAAAATGAGTATTTATTTGATAATATTTCATAAATATTTTTATAATATTTATAAAAATGTTCGTCATTTATTTAGTGACCCGGTTACGCCTTATCCAAAATAAAAATGGATTTCAACTCGAATATTCGCGTTATCAACAATGCTTAAATAAATAAAATATTAATGATTCTATTAAAATTTTTAAATAAATTATATTGATAATTAAATCATTAATTATTTTTGTGTCGTACACGTTGCGTGCAGTTTTTCAAACTTAGCGTAGGCTGTTTGAGCCATCTCTGCTCGTTTCAAGTCTCGGGTAAAACCTGAAAAGTTGTCTGGAAATAATCGTTTTACCTCAAATGTTTTAAGTCAAGTTGTGAAAACTGATTTAGTGGGTCGTTTTCTGATACGTCAGTATAAATAACATATATCTGCTTCGTTTTCGAGCCAAATAAGTTAAAAATAACTTTCCCTTAAGAGATGTAATAATAAATATGATTGATTATTTAAAATATGTTTCGAAAATTTTACCGGTCACGCGTTAACTGCTTTTATGTGACAATGAACGACCAAAAGTCAAAAAGGTCAAGTCAGACTCGAAAAGTCAAAGATTAAAATAGTCATTTAAAAATTTCAAAAATTCCCGGATGTTACACTTTAGGCATTTTTCAAGTTCTTTTTGAAATGATAACTAGTGTTTGAAATAAGCTTTTAAAGAAAAAATTTAGAGTTTAATGTATTGCTTGATATGTTGGAGATGATCTAATGATTGTATTTACCGAAAATCAACTTCTAAACCCCTATGACTGATAGGCATGATTTGAAGGGGATTTGTTGTGGTAAAGATTTGAAATTCAAATTCTAAACCCCTTTTACATGTTCGTTTTGCGTTTTAAAAGTTTGCTTTCAAAATACTTAGATTCGAGTAGTATGTTTAACCAACCAACAATATGAATCAACAAAGTAAATATCTAGACTAATAGTACAATAAACAATCACAAAAATAAAAGAGATGGAGAGAAGTAACAATCAAACAAGACACCCAAGATTTTCTATGGTTTCGGCAACGAAGCCTTCTTCGTCCATAGCCCACTCCTCAAGTCTCTACTCGAGATTTCACTATGTCAACAAAGCTCCTTTAGGCGAGAAAACCGTTTACACATCGCTTACGTTTATTTTTCTAACACTTCAGAATCACTAATCTAAACTATCGATTTACACGACCATCCGAATTCATCACAAATACACAAAATAATTACAATAGAGATTTTGTACTTAGAAGAAAAGATAAAGATCACTAAATAACAATTCGTTCTGTTGACGAATAACAATGTTTCTTCTCTGCACTTGAATGAAAAAGAAGAATTAGATCACTAGCACAGATCTAAGAATTTTAGTGTCAAGAGATTTTAGAGAGAGAAAAAGATATTTTAGAGAGAAAAAGTTAATTCCAAAATCTCATGCAAAGAGGTGTTATTTTTCTACCAAGGAATGTACAGTATTTATAGGCAGGAAAATCCTACGGTCCACTATCGCGTCCCAGATATATCATGGGCCCCAGGCCTATAAGGGGTTCTGCCGGGTAAACAACACCCTGTTTTTTATCTTTTTCGTGGGGAAGGTTGGTATCTGGTACAGGAACCTTCTATTTTGGAGGTTAATTTGAATTTTGAAATTCAAAGTTTTAATCAAACTTCTCTTTAAATAGAAAATATTTTGTCATAATTACTTTTGTGAAATTCCTTTTTGTAAAAATGTCATGGATAAGAGAAAAAAAAAAAAAAAAAATAAAATTTTCTTTATAACTAATCATGCTTTAATGATTTTGTTCATCATACCTAATGAATAGTAATCTTAGAAATGGAATTTTAAGATTAATAATTTGTAATCGTTTAATTTTATCGTAAACGTGTTTACATTTTGTTATTATCAAAACGTTAAGAGGTCAAAAAATATAAATAACGTTTTTAGACATTATTTGTATTAACAGAATTTAAATGTACTGCAGTACAGTGTTCCCGGTTCTTCCAGTTCTGATAGAACCGGCTTTAAAAGCCAAGGGAACCGGTTATCTAAAAAAATTTGTAAGATATGATGTTGGAGGTGCGGTTATCTCGACAAAAAAAAAGAAAAAAAAAAGATATATATATTGAGATAATCCAAAGTCACCTTAATTTAATGTAACTTCAATGAACGCGTTTGAAACGACATATTGACCTTGTGTTTCTTTATGAACGTTCAAGAGACAAATGAGATGTAAAAAACGTTTTTATTTTTGTCGTCAAAGGGTTCACCGTCTTCATCTCGAGTAAGTTTGGTTTCGGACGACATAGGAGTTTTGATGGGTTTAGAGTTTTTGAGACCGAATTTTTTGAGCATTTCTTTAATATATTTTGATTGGTTGAAGAAGATTTCATCATCTACTAATTTGTATTTTAAGACCAAGAATAAATTCAATTCACCCATTATGCTCAAATTCAAAACTCGTCGGGCATGGTTTTTAAAAATCATCGCAAAGCTACTGTACAAGTTTGAGTCAAAAATGATGTCGTCCACATAGTTTTGACAATGAATGATATGTGAATTCTTTCTTAGTAAACAGAGTGGGGGGGGGTTTTTATCCATATACGATAATCCTTTGGTGTACTTGTGGTTAATGAGAAAGGCTTTAAGTCTATTGTACCAAGCTTTGGGTGCTTGTTTAAGATCGTGAAGAGCCTTTTTGTATTTAAAGACATGATTAGGTTTTTCAAAATCAATGAATCCGGAGGGTTGAGCGACATAGACTTCCTCATTTATAAAACCGTTTAGAAAGCACTTTTGACATCCATTTGATAAATCTTGAAGTCATGTGCACAAGCATAAGCAAGAAGGATTCTTATAGATTCCAATCTCGCTACGGGAGCATAGGTTTCATCGAAATCTATTCCTTCTTGTTGGTTGTATCCTAGTGCCACAAGTCTAGCTTTATTTCTAGATACAACACCATTTTCATCTAATTTATTCTTGAAGACCCATTTAGTACCTATTATGGTTTGGTTATTAGGATGAGGGGCAAGATATATTGGGGGGCCGCCGGGTATTTATGGGGGCAGTTTTTTGGAAAAATGAAAATTTCTAGTTTTTTCTTTTCTTAAGTCTAGTGATTTCGGCATTTACCATATTTAAGAATCAACTAATTCAAGTAATAATATGTGGTTCTAAACTAGCATACAAATCATTTAGCAAGTAGTACCATTGTTCGCATGCCACATTCATAAAATTTACTAATTATAAAGCGTTGATAGGATGATAAAATGGAGAGAGTCATCCAAGTCAAATGTAATTGTCATTTTCCGCTTTTCAAGTAGCTTATTGAGTCAAAAGGTTCACAAAGTTTAACTTGTTATGTAAAAAGTTTAAAAACCAAAGCTGCCAATTTCTTTTGAGTTTTTTCTAGCTTATCTAATAAGTTTCAGTAAAAAGTCCAATTATTAAAGTTGCTTACTTGTACTAGGTTTATAGTTTTTTCAAAAATAAAATTAAAAAAATGTTTTCACCAAAAAGGAAGTCACAGGCTTCAAACCTATGACCTCCCCCTTAACACACCAACACCCTTACCAGCGCACCCTTGGGACTTTTTTATAAGTCTTTTACACAATTTAATTCATATATGCATTTTCAATTTTAGCTTATTGAGCTTATTAAATTTTTACATGTTTTTGGCTTGAGCTTTTTGTTTTGTTTTCCTTTATAAATCTTAATAATAGTATCTAGTATTTTTAGGAATTTTCTCAATTTTTATAATTAAGTTTAGTATTTTTAATTCAATTTTTACTATAATTTAGTTTTAAAAATAGTTTTAAGTAGTTTAAAAAACCAAAAAAAATATTTTTCTTATTTTAAAAATTAGTTTAAAGCATTTTAGTTTAAAATTTTGCAATTTGAGTTTTTAGAATTTAAATTTGTCATTTTTAGTTAATTAAGTTAGCTTATTTAGTTTTAATTAATGTTTAATTACTTTTAAATGTCGTTAGGTTTTTAAATTGCTTTAACTTTTAGTTTAGTGTGCCTTTATTTGCTTATTAGATTTAGAAACCATATCCAAAATATTGATTATTCAAGCACACAATCACGAACCGAAACAAGGTTTTCAAATTCAAACTTCGTCGGGATACGACATTCGGGAGATAAAATATTGTTTGTCCTCAAGCAATTTTTATCGAACGGGATACTCTCTATAATATAATTAATTTGAGATATTTAGTTATATATTTAATTATATATATATACTATTTGATCAAATCAGGGACACTTGTCCTTTGAACGATATTTTTAAGATTTGACCAAATTCCTCAAGAGTGAGAGAGAATGACTTACTTTGTATAACAAATTTAACCACAAAATGACCCATGAAGTTATAATCAAAAGTTAGTTAACTATAGAACTCGAGAACAAAACGAGGTACAATTTGTTCGTTTATGTTCAACAAACAATCAAAATCAATTGATTCAAACTTAGCATGGATATGACTTATGTTTTCAAAGTTTTGACTCACAACCCTACCCTCATGAAAGTATCATTTTTCAAGACTCGTAATTTTGTTTTGTAAGGGTTGATTAAATTCATTTGATATGAGTGGAATGTAGTTTTAGGTCTTTTGATGATCTAGTCCAGTAATTCGAGGCATTGTCATCTAAAATAACCAAAATCATATTTTAATTTCTTATACTTGTATT
>BQNB010127799.1:0-12003 GCA_026074375.1 Tanacetum coccineum | reverse complement strand
AAAGTTGCATTAAATGCAATTAACGCTCGTCGCTTACCTCTTGTCCTACTTGATTTCTCACTGGTCAGACCTCTGGTTAATAAGTGGGAGGTCAAGTTGGATCTTAGTCTTAATTAGTAAATTAATTAGGTAGTTAATTCTATTAAGAATTTAATTATCAACAATACTAATAAATTAAACTTTTTCTAAATTATAGATGACTACCACCATAGTAAACAATTCGTTATTCAGGATATTTTTTGAAAAACAAAAACTAACTAGAAACAACGTCATGGAATGGTATCGCAATCTTCGGATTGTGCTCTCTACTGAAGACAAGTTACCATTTCTGGAATAGCCAATACCTGTTTTTCCAGTTCCACCTGCTGGACAAGTAACACCTCCTGATGTCCTTACCACTCATCAAGCATGGGTCAAGGCTCAGAAGGAAATTGCTGGTCTAATGCTTATGACCATGGACCCAGATATCCAAAAGAATCTGGAGCACCTTGGTGCGTATGACATGCTAAAGGAACTGAAAACGTTGTATGTACAACAAGCACATTAGGAACTTCTTCAGACCGTGCGAGAATTCCACGTGTACAAACAGGAAGAAGGGCAGTCTGTAAGCTCTTACGTTATAAAAATGAAGAGCTATATAGACAACTTGGAGCGTCTCGGTCATGCTATGACTCAAAACTTATCAGTCAACCTTATCTTGGTCTCACTAAGAAAGGAGTATGATAGTTTTGTGCAAAACTACAACATGCATAGCATGGGGAAGACCGTGACTGAGTTGCATGCTATGCTGAAGCTACATGAGCAAACTCTTCCTCCAAAAGAAGTTGCATCTGCTCTTCATGCTATAAGAGCAGGAAGGATCCAAAAAACCAAAAGAAAAAATCGCATAAGGCTGCTAAGGGGAATCAAGGGAAAGGCAAAGCAAAGATGGGCTATGCACCTGTGCAGGCGCCAACTTATGCTTCCAAACCCAAGAATCCTCCAACATCCAAGAAGGATAATCCTACGAAGGACGCGATCTGCCACCAATGTGGTGAAGTAGGTCATTGGAGAAGGAATTGTCCCATTTATCTCGCCGAGTTGATGGAAAAGAAGAGGTTATCTCAAGGAGCTAGCACTTCAGGTATTTTCACCATAGAACTCTACTCTTTTCCTAGTGCATCTTGGGTTTACGATACGGGTTATGGTACTCATATTTGTATAACTACTCAGGGTCTCAAGGGAAGTAGGAAACTGAAGCCAGGAGCTCTAAGTCTGTACGTGGGCAATGGTCATCGTGCAACAGTTGAAGCTATTTGAGAATTTCATTTGTGTCTTCCTAGTGGACTTGTTTTAATCTTACACAATTGTCATTATGCTCCCTCTATTACACGAGGCATCATTTCAGTTTCACTTTTGTACAAGGATGGTTTTGTTAACCGCTTTGAGAATGATAATTCAATTTTGGTTTCTAATAATAATTTGATTTATTTTAATGCTATCCCACGGGATAAAATTTATGAAATTGTTATGTCTTCTTTTGTTACAAATGATAGTTCTATGTTTGCTGTTAGCAATAAAAGAGCCAAGCTTAACTTGGACTCTGCTCTCTTCTAGCATTGTCGTCTTGGACACATTAACAAGAAAAGCATTAGAGAAGTTGCAACATGATGGACTTCTCGAGTCAACCGACATCAAGTCTTTTGAAAAGTATGTTGCTTGTATGTCTGGAAAGATGGCAAGAAAACCTTATTCACATAAAGTGAAAAGGGCAAAAGATCTACTTGGACTAATCCACACCGATGTATGTGGTCCATTTAAGATTATGTCAAGACAAGGAGCTAGTTACTTCGTAACTTTTACTGACGAATTTAGTCGTTATGGATATGTTTACTTGCTTAAACATAAACATGAAGTGTTTGAAACTTTTAAAGTGTTTCAAAAGGAAGTATGGGAAGACCATAAAATCACTACGTTCTGATCATGGAGGTGAATATATGTGTCAAGAGTTTTTGGATCATCTAAAGGATCATGAGATTATTTCCCATAGAACTCCTCCTTACACGCCACAACATAATGGTGTGTTTGAGAGGAGAAATAGAACACTGCTAGACATGGTTCAATCCATGATGAGTCAAAATACTCTTCCAAAGTCCTTTTGGAATTATGCCCTTGAGTCTGCTGCACACATTCTCAACATCGTTCCAACTAAGAAGGTTGAAAAGACACCATATGAAATATGGCATGGACAAGCCCTTAAGATATCTTACTTAAAATTCTCGGGTTGTGAGGCACTTGTTAAGCGTGATACACTTACTAAACCTGACAAACTGGAACCCAGATCTATTAAGTGTATCTTTGTAGGATACCCAAAGGAAACGATGGGATATTCTTTCTACTACCCACCTAAGAACAAAGTCTTTGTTGCTCAAAATGATGAATTCCTAGAGAAGAGTCTTATAGCTCAAGAAGCAAGTGGGAGTTTAAAAGATCTTGAAATTATTCAAGAAGAAGATACACATCCTTCTATAGACACTAGCTTAAATCGTGAAGAGGATGACCAAGAAATTGATGAACCTCGTAAGTGATATACTATCCCAATTCGTAGGAGCTCCACAAGGGCAAGGGGAACATGCAAGGACACACCGTCCCACAGATCGATTGTGTTTATACATCGATGCTGAGAAACACGAGTTAGGGGATCTCGGTGAACCCGCTAACTATAAAGCCGCATTGTTGGATCCTGAATCTGAAAAATGGCCTAATGCTATGAATGTGGAGATGCAATCCATGAAAGACAACAAACTTTGGGAGTTAGTTGATCTTCCTCCTAATGGAAAAACACCAATAAAGCTAGTGGGAGTTATGTCATAAGTGGCTCTTCAAAAAGAAGACCGACATGGATGGAGCTGTACACACCTATAAAGCTCGTCTGATAGCAAAGGGCTTCACTCAAACCCCAGGGATTGATTATAAAGAGACCTTTTCTCCTATTGCAGACATTAGAGCTATTAGGATTCTTATAGCTATAGTTGCGTTTTATAACTATGAGATTTAGCAAATAGATGTCAAAACTGCCTTCCTCAATGGATATCTCAATGAAGAGGTATACATGGAGCAACCTAAAGGTTTTGTCAGCTAGAAATTTTCAAACCAAGTATGCAAGCTCAAACATTCCATTTATGGACTTAAGCAAGCATCTAGGCAATGGAATAAATGATTTGATGATGAAATTAAGAAATTTGGATTCAGTCAAAATCGTGATGAGCCATGTGTATATGTAAAAGCTAGTGGGAGTTATGTCACTTTCCTAATCTTGTATGTCTATGACATATTAATCACGAGAAACAATATTTCAATGTTACAAGATGTAAAATCCTATCTTGGAAGATGTTTTGCTATGAAAGATTTAGGGGAAGCTGCATATATTCTTGGAATTAAGATCTACCGAGATAGATCAAAGCGATTAATTGGTTTATGTCAAAGTGCTTACATTGAGAAAATCATAAAGAGATTTTATAAGGAAAATTCCAAACTTAGAACGATCCCAATGCAAGAAAAGCTGAAATTTAGTAAATGACAAGGTGCGTCAACACCTGCTAAAATTCGGCGCATGCAAAAATATCCCATACGCTTTGACTGTTGGATCAATTATGTATGATGTAAGATGTACTCGTCCTGATGTTGCGTTCGCTTTGAACATAACAAGTCGATTTCAACAAAATCCAGGTGATGCTCACTGGACTGCTGTTAAGAACATATGGAAGTATCTTCACAGTACTGAAGATATGTTTCTTGTTTACGGAGGTGATACGAAACGAGAGCTCAAGGTTTCTTGCTACACTGATGTTGGATATCTGACGAATGCTGATGACTTAAAGTCTCAAACTGGATATGTATTCATTTTTAATGGAGGTGCTGTTGACTGGAAAAGCACAAAGCAAAGTATTTTTGCAACCTCATATAGAAATGTTGAATATATTGCTGCTTTTGACGCATCAAAAGAGGCTGTATGGATTCGTAAATTCATTTCAGGGCTTGGTGTTGTTCCCACAATTGAAGAACGCATAAATATGTATTGTGATAATACTTGAGCCATAGCAATAGCGAAAGATCATGGAGTCACTAAAGGTGCAAGACATTTTCGCGTAAAAGTTTACTATCTTTGAGAAACCATAGAAATGGGTGATGTAAAGATGAAAAAGTTGACACAGATGATAAATTTAGTCTGACCATGTTTACAAAGGTTTAGAATTTGCTATACATTCTGAAATTGACATAAGAAACATAGGAATGATTAACAAGCTAGTAGTCTCATGTAAATCTGTTTGTTTATCTAGTATTTGAGGATCATTTGGAAATTGTACAGACAGTTTTACTTTATGATGAATAAAAGATAATGGTGTTTGTTTTTCAATCATATAATATACTCTTATCCTATTATTTGCATGTTTCTTCCTTGAATGATATATCCATTTCGACAATATATCCATTGTCGGTTAACAATATGGGAATGTTGTTACATAAGACAAATGTGAGTGTTTGTTGTATTATTTGAATATATGGATTGATCCCCGCCAATACTCATGTGTATTCATAAAGGGCATGCATGTATTGGATACCCCAAACTGTTTGAATATTTGCTCTTGGATCTCTCGTCATGTACGCTTCTATATCAAAAAATGGTTTAAAAGTCGTCTTAGACTTGAGATACAAGCAAGTTCTGTATGTGTGGATATCACTTTTTGAGTTCTAAAGTCAAACGCTATCCTGAATAAGGTAGTCATAAAGGCTATTCTTGGAAGTGATGTGAAGCAGCATCCACAACACTTGTAGTCAACAAAGCGAATATAGTTCCACTCCCACCTTGATATGTGCAGTAAGATACCATCGGGCCCTTTTCAGGAATTAATCAGATATGCGCATGGCCATACCCAAAGGGTAATACAAGATGTTTCTGATTTACATTTGGTAATCTGATGTCTATTATCTGTATAACGAGAAACATAATGTTAAACATTTAATGGAATGAGTTAGGATCCAATTTCCATGGTTTAAAATGGTATCTTAAATACAAAAGGATGATGATTAAAGCAAGAAATAACTAAACATTATATAAGCTGAGATGTTCCTGAAACTTGACTATGCCTCAAAAGTATTCTAATTTAAAGGTATATTGTGTGTCGTTTGCTAGACGTTGCCATTATCAGCCTATCATCACGGCAAGCTGACTACTCCGCCTCTCCTAAGTGGGGAGCTGTTGGAATATGTTAGTCGGTTCCGCAAGTTATACGTTAGAAATACGTGAGCCTATTGGGGGCACATGCGTTAAACACTTAGAGTATGTTTTACTTCACGATAAATATTTAAATAGTCGTTGGTTACGTTATTGTTATAACTTGAATAATCGAATATTTAATTGATAAACTCGAGGGACTAAAAACATACAAATCCGTACCGTGGTGGCCTTATTGTTGACGACTCCCGCAAGAGGTTAAAAAAGGGGTGGTTTGGTTCCGGTTATGGGCTACGAGGAAGGGGAAAAAGCGAACTTTCATTTCTCTTGTCCTTACAAGAATTGGTAGGTATATGTGCATGTATAAATACAATACCCCGCTCCGCCCATTTTCAATTCAATTTTTTATCACTGTCAAATCCCTGCAAAAACCCTAAATAGTTTTCGGTGCGCTCTAACGCACGCTCTCACACTCTCAAAAACCTACACCGAAAACCCTTAGGGGATTTTTGTAGTTTTTCTCTATTACCGAAATCAGGTACCCTAAAAACCCACAAGGGTTTTTTGATTGTTTCTTGTTCTCCTTGTTGACGTATCAAGATCGCACGGTGTTTGTTGGTGGTTCTCCTAGCTCGACAAAGGCATATAAATCCATTTAGGGTTATTTGGTTTTCGGTGATTTAAAACCCACTAAACAGATTCTAGGTTGTTTGGTTTTTGGTGAATCCTTAACCGATTTAGGGTTTATTTGGTTTATTGATGTTCGGTTCAAGCTCAAGAAGTGCATTTAGATTTGGTTATAACACGTGGTGTTTGTTCGTGAAGGTAGACTAGTAATCAACTCGTACTCGGTTGACGTGGTTGTGTGAGCAACCGTAGAGGCAGTCAGGATCTAAAAGCTTAAAGGTTAGTTTACTTCCCTTTATATTGTGTTAATCTTATGTGCTAAAACTAGATCCATTCTGCTGCGTACTCGTGGCTAAATTGGTTACCTAGTTTGTTAAATCTCAACAGTTGCAACTTAACTTGCAACTGAAGTAAACTTGAAGACCACAAAAAAACACATAATTGAAGCCGAATTGAACTTTGCAGGCTGAACATGTAGATTAGAAAAAACATATTGAATACAACCGAACTTACAGACCACAGAAAACACGACTTAACGCTAATCAAATGAGTGTAGCTGTTGATGTTGTCAACTTCCGTCTTTAGGAAAAATACAAATATTGCAAGACTGCGTTTAATAAATTTGTTGTTGCTGCCAATAATAACGGCAAAATCCACATTAAACACATTCAACATGGATATTCTTTTCCTGTAATTCGTGAAGCTTTATCCCGGTATCTTTGATTTTTTTCTTGCTTTTATTTGACTTTTTATTATTAATGTGTTTTTCGCTTATACTATGTTTTTCTTCTTATCTATGCATCTACTCTTAGCTATCACCACCACCAACACAATCGTATGACACCCAATCCCATAGAAAATGACCTTAACCACTTTGCATTTTAGAAGAATGTTGCAATTGTTGTAGCCAAACGCCCCTTAAAGCTGAACATTTGCCCCACGGGTTGTATCTAATTGTTGATTAATACCCCATCTTCGCTAACACAAATAGTTCCATCATACTTTGAAAGATCCAATGTGTAAGAAACTTCCTTCGCGTGTAGTTGATATTTGGTTTCTCCATTTCTGAGATTGAAAAAATAGGAATGAGAATGATCATGATTAGTAAACTGGCCAATAGCTAACATTATATGTGATTATTAAATCTCTATCTTTATGAAGTTCTCGTAGGATTGATTCTTGGTTTTTTAATGTAAGTCTAAAGATTCCAAAATCGAGTACAAATCACATTTCTAGTTTCCGAACACTGATCTTGTTTAGCAAGAGTTCTTTGATGTAAACCGCTCCACATGCAAGCAAGCAATAATTCACATATACATCATATTTTTGTTAAGTTACAATTCAAATGGTACCAACTGTTATACGCCAAATCCCTTTAGTGACCTACCAAACATCTTATTTTGCTAAGTCCTACATCATACCCACAGAAACAAATTGACAACGGGGACCATACTATAAGTAGAGGTGAACATGTGTTATGCTTTGGTAGTGGGTCAAAACGTGTTCGGGTTGAAAGGGGCCACATTTCCCATTCTTTTACAAATAAAATTACTTTAAGCAAAGCACCCTCTAAACACAAAGCAAAGAACCCCCTAAATAATCAGTATTATGATCCATTTCACTTTACCTCTATTTCCAAGATGCAGGACTCTTATATAGTGTGACAGTTCACCATTCCTTTTAGATTTTCAGTAAAATTTCTCTAATCCACGTCATAAATAAACTTAGACAAACATGACTCATGTCTTTATCTTAAAAACTACTCAACATCAATAAAGTCGTCATTAAGTAAATAAGTCAGGCTTTTAGAAAGAGGTTGCTTCAGATAGGCACAACATAAACTTAGCCGGGAAAATTTAATTGATATATGGATACCTGTAGACTCATTCCATACTGACTATGTACTTCTATCGTGCGTACATTTCAAATAATGCGAGCACATCATGGTAATTGAAATATAAAGGTCTTTTATATAACTAAACTCTACAATATACTCGAAAAGAATTAGAAGTGGTAAATTGAGAAACTCATGAAGCTACTGCAATGAAATTAAAATCCATGTAACTTCTAAATGGGATTAAAAAAATCTTACTTTGGGTGTGTCGTCGACAGTATGCTAACATATGCTTCCAAGTCAAGAGCTTTAAGACAACGTCCTTATTTGATTCAACCCGTCTTTAGCTTCTGAGCAAGAAGGTTTTTGACGAAGTGTGCTAGGTCTTTTATTTTTCCTTTCCTTTTCTCTATGTACAGTCTGTTAATGAAGTTCATGTCAAATGTAACAATGTTGAATAGGCTTTAAGTACAATTCTAATTGCGTTTCTTAACTTTTTTAGCTGAATAGAAACTTCCTGGTTTATTAACACACTGAATAATAAAAGACTGATTGATTTCCTCTTATATCTTAAAAGAGGTTAAATTAGCAAACACTTGAAAATCATAAGCAGGGATCAAGGAAACATATTTCCTTGTAACCTATTTATGCTGATAGACTTAATAATATATGTACCTATATTGGACCCAAAGATGTTGGAGAGCCGTAGATTTATTGATCACCATTAATACATTGAAAGAGAAACTAACATAACCATATATATGTTGTAACTAAACCTGTAAAATTCAATGGTGGAAATGTGACTAACTAAAACAATTATACTTCATGTCTTCTATTTCACTGAATTCTTGTTTATCAAACACAACATTTAGACTCGACTCATTAATTTACTGGCAATATAATGGCACATTTTATAAATGTAGTAGTTTTGCACAAACTAACAAACCTCTGACTACCAATTCTAGCTATAAAACGCTGATTATATCCCATACGCATCACCTGGGTTCATAAGAAAGCCCTTTTACTCATAAAAACATTTTGCAGTGTGATAGTTGTATTATTTTGACACAACTGTGAACAGAAAACAGGATCCAGAACTCGGGAGGCATTGGGTTGGTTCATGCCCTCTCATATACACCAAGTATCTAAAATAAAGAACCTTACATAAGTTTCAGGTTTATTAGACACGACAACTGGGTCAAAATACGTTCTTGAGTAACATAAATAAGTAACGTATCAAATAAGACGTCTTAACGAAAGCCATGTTTTACCCCAAGATGGAATGGATGTGACACGACCATAATCTAGAATCCATTTGCGTGCTTTTGTGTATGCACCATTCGGACCACCATCAGGTTCTTCTCCCAAAAGATGCATACAAATATAACTGAGGGTGGTGCAGAACATTGTGCTATGACACACTAGAGTTTATACAACAATTAGCTGATGAGACCAATTAAGCAAAAAAGGTCTGTTATCGCATTACATTTTTTATTAAGGAATTTTTTTGTGAGCCTTTGAGAGACGCTGTTGAACTGATGTAATGCTTATTATTTGGGACAATTTAGATTGTAAAATAAGAGATTGCTTATGTAAATTTGCTCTAAGCTGGAAAGAATTTTAATCATGCAAGGTGAGAGCAAATACTTTACATTATTGCACTTTCGAAGATCTATGGTTTTTAGGTTCTGGAAAGAGGATTTCTGTTGTGTCATAGAACATAAAAATTTATCCAATTACACATCCAGACATAATTCAAGTACGGTAGGAGCGGTGATTGTTGATTATCCATTTCACTTGTTGCTAAATCTTTACTGATTGCCCTCTCTATCTCAAACGCCACCTAAACATCAGCACATTTTCTTATAGTAAGGTATCTGAGGTGATGAAATGTAGATAAGACATGAAATGGTATTCCAACATTAACATCTGGAATAATATGAACTTGTAATATCTCTCCCCTATTTAGATCATTCATCTGCAGCTATCATTACATAAAACAAATATGAATATTTAATTCAGTTGAGATGTGGAATTCCTTCTATAAGTTGAAACTGGAATGGCATTACATACCTTGTGGCTCCTTTCAACTAATTCACCATCAATGTCAAGGTACTTAAGTGCGCCCAAATCAAACCTAGCGACTGCACAATCAAGAACACAGTAAAGAAGCTTATTTGAATATTTATATTAATTCAGTAATTACCGGATAAAAGCTTAAAAGCATACCTTTGATGAATCAGAATAAATATGTAAGCTTTCTCGATTAAGTTAACACGTTTCAACCATTTTCTTTACTTTTTAAGAATGAATCTCCCTTGTATTTCTAATAACCAAACACAAATTATTCACCATTAAACTTTAGCGACCTGATTCACGTTAAAATGAATTAGTAAAACAGTAAAAAAGTATTTACCTTTTGAAGCTAGCTATAGAAGAACGTGTTGAAGAAATGACAATTCTGAATAATGTGACACAAGATGAGATCATATATTTCCGACTCCTTAAGATTAGCACCAACTCTTTTTAATTCGGCCTTCAGTTCTTCAAAAGTAATTTGACCACTGTATCGATCATCTAACATTCGCTTTAGCCCAGCTATTTCTTCTTTCGACATGCTCTCTGCTATAACCTACAAACAAAATCACACAAGTAAAAAAAGAAATCACATGTGATGATACCAATTGATTACGTCAAATTAAAGGTAATAAATAAAGCAAGTACTGTATCTTTCACTAAGAGTCATTTTCTTAAACTTGTACATGGCTGAAAACTGTTTCATTCGACTCAGAACCGCATCGTCAAGAGGCTTTTCAGGAGCCACACCGTCAACTTGAACCCAAGGATGGCCTGTAAAAGGTTGAACCTTGTGTAACCTGGAACTTGGCTTTTGTTAACGCAAAGAGACCTTAAATTAAATACTGAACCTTTTTATCTATCTCTCCCTTGTGAAGAATTCCACGAAAACGCTCAAATAGTGGAATGAAATACTAAACATAACTTAGGTCAAATGATGTCGATGAGAGAATGAATGATAGTCGTAAGCATGTACTGAAAAACAGAAAATTTCGCAATTACAGAATAAAGTTCCAATCCAAAAACCCAACATTAAAATTTATATAAAGATTAGATTTTTGTACAACCTGTGATAAAAAAAAGTAATATATAGCAGATGATGAACTTATTTTTATAGATAATAATACAAATTTAAAATATCACAAATAATCACACTCTATGTTGCAAATGATCATGCAAATACACTCACTGAAGTCCTATACCTATGGTGAATTCTACATGACTGCAATTGGTAAAAAAGGCTTAATACAATACATTATGGCTGCAAATTTATATAAAGATCACAAAGATCATCCTATGCAATTGGACTAAAGAGTACTTCCACAAAAATGATGCCAATATTCAAGTTCAAAGCTATATAAAGTGCAAATGAAAATTAAACAATACAATGTATGTTTAAAACAAAATTAACTCTAATTCTGTACCCAAAGAGACGTGCAGCGTATGAATGGCATTAGGGTATAGAGAAAGAGTTTTGTTTTGTTAAACCTATATTAAATGAATAGATATGTTAGGGTTATAGTTTATAGAAGTGATTTGGATGAATATGCCATCTACCTATCTACCTGATTATATAAAACAAGCTTTCTAAGAACTAATCTTTAAACTAAAATCTTCAAAAAATGACACGTGTCCCAAATAAAATAATCAACATCTCACATCTAATATCTCATTCCAGCATTTAATTATCCCAAAAAAACCCATACAACAACCACTTCCGATAGTTTTCCCCCAAAAAATCAATCGATTGAAGCAAAAACAAAGAATGATATAGTAAATCGACTGAATCAATCACAAACACCTAATGATGATATAACTCAAACAATCAATCGATTGAATCAACAAAACCCACAAATCAATCAACCCTAATCTAATTCATAAATTACAATAACCATCCATCACAATAATGGGACATGAGCTTCTTATTCTACAGTTCATCAATCGATTATATGATCGTGAACCTAAACATGCGCTCCCATGGTTTATTTTTCAGATAGGTTCAAAATCATCAAATTTATAGGTTTCTTTATAATTTCATTTTTTTCTATGGTTTGCTTTATTTTTATGATTATTATGTTAAAAGTTATTATGATATGTTCGATAATATATGTGTTGTTAGTTTATGCTATAAATAATTTTTTTTTGATTTTATCTAAACTGTTATGATTACATATTTTTTAACCTAATACACACATTATAAATACGTTTTCATATACATTTACTTATGAATGTATTGTTTCTGGTGCAGTTC
>BQNB010127798.1:3356-19383 GCA_026074375.1 Tanacetum coccineum | reverse complement strand
GTTGGTATAGAGTTTAGTGGTTAGGGGTTTAGGGTTTTTGGTATAGGGTTTAGCGGTTAGTGGTTTAGGGTTTAATGGTTAGGTATTTAGAGTTTTTGGTAGGTTTTAGTAGTTTATGTATACATCATTTGTGATATTATACCTAGTGGTTAGGGGTTTAGGGTTTTGGGTATGAGCTTTAGTGGTTATGGGTTTAGGGTTTTTGGTATAGGTTTTAAATTTTATCTATACATCACTTATGATATTATACCTAGTAGTTAAGGGTTTTAGGTATATGGTTTAATGGTTAAGGGTTTAAGGTTTTTGGTATATATCTTAAAGATTATGTATATATCACTTGTGATATTATACCTAGTGGTTAGGGGTTTATGATATTTGGTATAGGGTTTAGGGTTTTTGGTATAGATTTTAGATTTTTTATATATATATCACTTGTGATATTATATGAAGTGGTTAGGGGTTTAGAGTTTTTGGTATAGAGCTTAGTGGTTAGGGCTTTAGGGTTTTTGGTATATATTTTGAAGTTTATGTATATATATCACTTGTGATATTATACCTAATGGTTAGGGGTTTAGGGTTTTGGTATAGTGGTTAGGGATTTAGGGTTTTTGGTATAGAATTTAGTGGTTAGGAGTTTAGGGTTTTTGATATAAGGTTTAGTGGTTAGGGAGGGGGTATAGGGTTTTTGGTATCGGGTTTAGCGGTTAGTGGTTTAGGGTTTTGGTATAGCGTTTAGTGGTTAGTTTTTTTAAGGTTTTTGATATGGGGTTTAGTGGTTAGGGGTTTAGGGTTTTTTGTATAGGTTTTAAAGTTTATGTATACATTACTTGTGATATTATACGTAGTGGTTAAGGGTTTAGGGTTTTTTGTATAGGGTTTACTGGTTAGGGGTTTAAGGTTTTTGGTTTAGATTTTAAAGTTTATGTATACATCACTTGTGATATTATATCTAATGGTTAGTGGTTTAAAGTTTTTGGTATATGTTTTAGTGGTTAGTGGTTTAGGGTTTTTGGTATAAATTTTAAAGTTTGTGTAACACTTATAATATTATACTTAGTGGTTAGGGGTTTAGGTTTTTTGGTAAAGATCTGTAAAGTTTATGTACATGTCACTTGGAAATTATACCTAGTGGTTAAGGGTTTAGGGTTTAGTGGTTAGGGGTTTAGGGTTTTTGGTATAATATCATTGATAGATAACGTATGAAAACAGAAGCAACCGATTGATAACTGCCAAAAACGTCTCAAAACGGCCAAATATGTCTGAACACGGACGAAAACGCGCGAAAGCTGGCGAAAACGCATAAAAGCTGAAGAAAATGCACGAAAGCAGACGAAAACGCGCGATTAACACGAAAAAGCGTCGAAAACACGTAAGAATAACGTGCGAAAACGTATAAAATGTCAAAAATACAGACGAAAAGTGTGAATACGCGAAAGAAAAAAGTGTGAAAACAAAAGAAAAATACAAATCGTGCAAGAACATAGAAAACGTCGAAACGTCTAAAAACAGACCAAAAAACAGCGCGAAAACTAACGATAACGGTGCGAAAACAGACAAAAGCGCGCGAAAGCGACCAAAAGCGCGAAAGCCGACGAAAACACGCAAATGCGGATGAAAGCGTACGAAATTGTCCAAAACGGACGAAAACGTGTAAAAACGTGTGAAAACGAAAGAAAACGTGCGAAAGCGGACGAAAATAGAAGAAAAAGTGTGAAAACAGACGAAAACGTATGAAAACGTGAGAAAACGGACGAAAATGTGTGAAAACGTAAGAAATCGTGCGAGAACATAAGAAAACGTGCGAGAACGTCTAGAAAGAACAAAAACGCGCGAAAACAGACGAAAACACGCGAAAGCGTACGAAAACATGCGAAAGCGGACGAAAATGTATGAAAACGTATAAGAACGTACAAAAACGTAAAAAACGTAAAAAAACATACAAAATGTCAAAAAAGGTTAATTGATTGCAATTCAGGTAAGATTTGCCAACTCTACAAATAATGAGGGTGTGGTTAGTGTGAGTTTTAGTAAATTTACAGGCCCTTCATGTTTTTTTAATCTTAAATCTTGTCTTTTTAATCTAATGAAATGGATGGTCAAGATTTGTCCCTTAGTATGTAGGGAGAAACTAGTATGCAAAACAACTCACCTCTTTTTAAGGGTGATGATTTGCACATTCCATAAATTGATTGATACACTTAAAAAATGTGTGTCATGATTATTATACCTTTAATATGTGCACACTCCAATAAATGATATAGGGGTATAAATGTCAAGACACACATAATTTGAGTGTGC
Source organism: Tanacetum coccineum (assembly GCA_026074375.1). Taxonomy (NCBI): domain Eukaryota; kingdom Viridiplantae; phylum Streptophyta; class Magnoliopsida; order Asterales; family Asteraceae; genus Tanacetum; species Tanacetum coccineum. The sequence goes on along the minus strand of BQNB010127798.1, from coordinate 17,085 downwards.
AAATCAATAAGTGAAGTGTGCAAATCACCACTCATTTTTTAAGGTTCATTTTTTAGTGCTTATGATGTAAAATTTTGTGCAAGACGTTGTAAAACATATTTGTGCAACATTTTTCCAAAAATCCTAGATCCATCCAACAAAATGTTCCGTTTACTCAAACATAACAAACCTAAATTCAAAACTCTATCAAAAGACAATATTTTGTGTGATTTAAATGTGTTTAATGTTCTTATAAGCCCACGATTAAACAAAATCAAAGAAGGGGGAGGGGGAGTCGAGTCCTCTTGGATTGTTACATGTACAAGTTGGGTGCAAACAAGTCAAATTTTTATCAAGCAACTCGAGTTCGAGCTTGAGCTTGAGCTTGAGCTTGACTTGATCGAGTCTAGCTTTTATCGAACTCAAGCCCGAGTCCGAGCCCAATAAACCAACTCGAAACACATAACGAGCCAAACTCGAGCTTTTAATAGCTCGAGCTCGAGCTATCATCAAGCTTTTCGAGCCTTCAAGAACATATCTATTTTTATTATACATATTCATATAAACAACCTTAGGCTAAAGTGATATTGGTATAACAATTAAATATTTGTAGAAGGGAAATTTAAACCTTATTTCTCCTGAATGTTTTGTATAAGTTCTTTGCTCTTGTGCTTATTGCATATTTTCTTTAAATTATTGATGAATTTAGCTATCGAGTTGAAATGTTTATGTAAACATTCAAAGCTTTTTTAGCCAAGCTCAAAGCTAGAATAATTAAAGCTCGTCAAACTATCAAGCCAATCTCAAACATGCCTTATAATTTCGAGCCATGTCAAGCTCGAGCCCGTCTTGACTCGATTACACCCCTATGTACAACACTACAACATCAAAACAAAGAGTAAATTGTAAAAATCGTTCTTGTGGTCGGTTAAATTGCACGTTTTGTTCGTCTGGTTCCGAAAGTGCATGCGGCCTCTTTGTGAGGAAACATATGGGTGTTTTAGTCCTTTTTCTCAAATGACGTTAGTGGGTCTCCGTTGGAGTATGCACGTGAAAGCCACATAAGGGCATTTTTGTCGTTTTAGAGATGTGTTCCCAATTTAATACTTCAACTACTTATTTTGACCCGTCTACTTTATATATTAAAATATCTACTTTTTAAAATATCGGTAGGATATCTATGAAAATAATAATATTACAAATGTTACAGACTATGGTGGCAGATAAAGTTTATATTTGTGTAGTGCTTATAGTGATAAAGAAGAAGGCTCGCTCACCAGTGACTAGCTATGTCTGGAAATGCACAAGAGAGGTAGATAAGAATAGCATGACTGCAAATCACAAACAAATTATTAAATCTGTTGCCACACATTTCTTGTATTCATGGTCATTTGTGATTAAAGACTTTATGTGCGCAGTAAAGAAATTTGCAAATCACTATTTGCGTAAAGGTCATTTGACAAAAGTAGGCGTAGCCGCGTTAGGGTTCGCCTACACAAAAAAAACATGCATATGGTTTGGGTTTAAAATGGGTGAACCCATCTAAACCGTTATATAAATAGGTCGTGCTTGAGTTAAACTAGTCAAGCCAACCCGTTTAGATACACAAGTTACCTCTCGATAGAGGGCTAAATCACCTACTTAACACTAACCCAATAGAACCAGGAAAGCATAACACCTTTCGCAGTTACCCTTACCGGGCAAGCACTAGCCCGAGTTCCCAGAAAGCACCCTAGTGTCGAGCTAGTTTTGACTTTATAATAAGCTCATAGGTAAGCTAAGCTGCCTTAAGCATAACACACAGCTGGCAAACTTCAAAATCATCTTTGAAGGATAGATACGGCCTTAGAGCAACTTAGATTGTGGTACCCGAAGGAAGGAAACAACCACTTAAGCCGAAATGTGTCGTTCACATTCCATAGCTTAGAACCATAAGTTAGCCTCCTACTCCTTGCCCTTAGAAGGAAAATCAAAAGCCGGTGCTTGGTAACGGCTTCCAAAGTGACCTAATCTAGCCAAACTTATTAAAGATCTATGCTTTCTCTTATTAGAAAGAATATGTATATGATTGCGGAGATAAAAGAAGTAGACAAAAAACTAGAGATGAGATAACAGGGATACTTTATTTGTTTGCCATATCTTCGCTAGGTGTTTATGGAATTATTATAGCAGGTCGGGTCTAAGTAATATAGGGGCGGCCGTTCGGCGCCCTATGATAATAGACCAATATGTCTAAAATAGGTTTTGTGCCGCAGGTGTTGAACTATCCCACTCATACACAGTTGTTGGCTTACAAGTCTCATAAAGCCTTTCTTTCATCATCAATGGCCCTGGTCGGTCACTTTTCTGGGCCGGGATCAATAAGCTGGAATGGAAGTCAAAAAAAAAGATATCTTGATCTTCGCACCCAGATCAAGATGAAGAAGCTTGTCAAGCAGGCCTAGAAATTTTGCAATAATATCTTAATGTATATAAAAAAAAAATATATTAAGATATAAATAAAAAGATTCGTTGTCTTTTAACCGGCTGTTCTTCTTTGTCAACGCTACTAAGGACCTATAGGTTCGCACTAATGAAAATTGGTTATTTTAAAAAGAAAAGGTGCTATTTAGCCCTACATTAGTAGAAGTAAGCGGTTGAGTTAGCCTAGCCTACCCTAAAAGTGGTATACGACCGTTTGACTCCCTAATTCTTTATTGTATCCTTTTGATTTAATCATGTTTTTCGTTACTTTCAAACTCTTATCTTTCCCATTCACTACCGTTAATCAATTATACAAAGGATCAGAGCGAAAAGCTGGTTCTCTTATCACTTCCACAGGAATATATGATACATGTACAAAATGAACATCTTTGAGCAGGATATCACCCGTGTGATGATTTCATGACGATATTTTTATTCATACTGAAGTATTCTTGCCAAATTAAAAGGAACTAGACGAGCTGGATGAAAGGGAGCTCCTATAATTTGGGTCCTTAGAAGCAAATAGAGCGCATCCAAGCATTAGTAGTTGAATGATACCATTGAAATAAATCTATTGCCTTAACCCAGGCCTCAGATCGCACTTCCATGCTTAAAAGAGATCGGAAGAAGTTAAAGGTTGAGAAAGAAGGAATCAGATGTGTACGAACAGAATGAAACCCCAGATAGCGAAAGCGGACCAAGGGGAGCTACAGCTTCCAACTTTCGATTGGAGTTCTATCATGGGAAAGAAAGTAACGAGTTAAGCTCGGAAGTGAGAACTAGCTTAATAGAGCGAAGCCACTCGACCAAGGGAGAGGAATAGATGTACTCTCCTACCTCATTCAAAAAGATAGAGGAATTCCCACCAGTACTGCTATAAACTATATGGGTAGAAGTGATAACTAGACTAGACTCATATTATTCTTTCTATAGGCTCGACCTTAAAGAGGGAGTAAAAACTTACTTATAGGGTGTTTCCAGTCTAAGCTATAGACAGAGGGAATCCAACTATCGCAATTCAATTCAAGCTAAACTTTGACAACAGACGGGCCCAACATTCTAAAAAACGTAGAAACACAAGGCCGGATCAACAAGGAAGAACCTGGCAAGTGTCCTGAAGATAACAGGGGCATTAGTTACAACGCCAAAGATACGAGAGTGTCGTCATACGCGGGAACATTCCTCGACCAACAGAGCGTAGCTGCCCGACCTCAAACATAGGGATTCTCAGACCGTAGCAATAGGATCCTCGATCGAAGGTAACGATGCGATTTTCTCCATAAGGAGAACATAGCATAGCATAGCCAGACCGCGGACAAGTAGAGAAGCTCTACCCTCTTTCCCCCCGAACGAACTAATAGATAACCAAAGTAAGAATGCTAATAACGGCGTAAGTCAGTCATAAAGTCTTATGTTCGTCATGCATTACTCCTAAGCCGACCATCCAAAAAGATGTGCAACAATATCTGATCTTATGACCACAGTCTTCTCTTTTCTCTCCCAATGTGGGAAACTTTTTTCGATTTTTTCTCTTCAGGCCACAGAACGCAATTGTGAGGCATGGACGCATTACTGAATCCCTTCATTGCCCTTTCTTTTCTATAAACAAAAAAGCCCCTCTCGGTGATGTGGTGAGAACCCAAATCAGAAAAGCTCAGCAAGCAATGGCTCAACGTTCTTACCACCCTCCGCTGGCGCAAACCACCGTTTTGCCTGCGCTGCGCTCATCACCGAGACAGCCAGGACACATCATCTTGGGTTGGAACTTATCACCGATGATATCAGTCATGAAGCGTTTCTACTATGCCCAGCTTTTATTAGTTCAAAGAACCGGCTTGGGTGTCTCAGTGGATCACCTGAAATTTATTAGTGTGCTAGTCTTAACATGCAGAAATTTTATTAGACTGGCTATACTTTACCAGCACGTAAGGCAAGGGTAAAAAGACGGTGCATGAGCGAAGTAGGATCCTCTTTTTTTGTATCTCATCGACGATATTATTTGGTTTTGGTACATAACAATTTGCATAAGCGAAGTAGAATATTTGTTACAAATCTAGATCCTACACTCTCATCTCTAGTCTCTAGCTAGCTTTTTAAAGCAAAGTCTATTTGTTTCTTCGCCACTTTTAGGTTGTGATGCTTACTTCCGAGCCCAGTGGGAGTAGTGATAGAATTATAGGTCATTGGGCGGACTGTAAGGTTGCCAACTAGTAAGTCAGTTAGGTGACCAAAGATATTCATCCGAGTACCAGTACACGTAGCTTACCGAATCAGTTGCGACACGGATGGGAATGCATGCTACGAAAGATAGGGCCGAGTCTGATACATCAACCGTCTACTCAATATCCTTGTACGAGTCCACAATGTTCGTGTGTTTGGGTGACTGAACGCCGTGTGGTTAGCCGAAGCAGACAATTTGAGTGTCCTAGCAGCTACAACAACAGAGAGAAGTCTCTGTTCACGATATCGCCTTAAGGTTTAGGGTAGTTAGATGCATCGAAATATTTCATTCCCATATCAAAGAGGGTTTGACGCATCAGCGTGATATACCTTGCCTAACCTGACCATCAGGAATTCCTAAACGTCCACTTACCGAGGAATAGAAAGGAAGGACCCGGGCCGAGCAAAGTTAGGTTATGGTTGGTAAAGGAAGCAGTAAGGCGTGCGGGGGGGGTAGGTGTGGGGGGGGTGACATAAGTAAGTGCAGGTATTACGGTTCATATAAGGAAATTCCAAAATTCCATTGATATGTTTAGGAACTTTCACTTCATCCTATATTCAAAAAATATGCCTTCTAGGACATTACGATCTGCCAGCTCAAATGGTCCTCTTATGAAGTCTTTTATTGGTTTCACCCCCCCACCACCTTATTCTTATGTGGCGCCTTGTGAGCGCGTTTGATCCGCGAAGGGAAATCGCATTCAGGATGTTTCCCAAACTAACCTAACCCGGAACAGACCGGTGGGAACCGCCGCATGGGAATGTCCACGTCTTCGTCACAGAGGCTCATTTACACCTAATAAAATCTAAACACTTTTAAAGTGTGTGGATTTCGTATTAAAGGTAGAGTTGACTGCGCTTGGCTCTCCTCACTTTGTGCGTCTTAACTATTTTCTTATTGAAAGGACGATGATCAGTATGACCACTGAGCTCCAAGGCCCTTAGGCCTGAGCCCATTTCATTCATCTAGACTCTCCCGAGCTCTAGCTCTTTCATTCCTCTCCTTAACAGTCGAGCTCTTACTATTATCATAGAGGAGAGAGAGCCTAGAACTACCCACTTAAATAGAGGTTACAGCCCCATGCATGATGCAATATTTTTGTATGTCGATTTAGCAAACCAATGCCTTAAGCCCTTGTGCTATCCCCCATGATCAGATTAGATAGCCCTTTTGTCAAACATAAACCCCATTTTTCGCTCTATCCAGTTCTTATTTCTTTCCTAACCTACTCAAAAACTATTTTAGGAAGGGCTACCCGTTTATATATGCAATTAAAAGAAGAATGCCAGACTCATTCCACACGAGAAACCCTATGTCATCATCTAGTTTATTTGATTGTGTATACTTGTTATTCAGTTGCCTCATGTATAAATTAGGCCAATGTGTCTTATCAAGGTCTTAGTATGTGCTCAGTTTTCGGTTAGATCCTTAGGCTCTTTTTGATTACGTAGAAAACTTAGATATTTTTAAGCCTGTAATCGTAATCTAATTATTTCAATCAGTTTTTAGGTTAATTTTTTGATTTTAGAGCTTGGGGAGTGTCTTGAGTTCTTTGTTTGGATGCTTGGGGTGGGGTATGCCCCTTCATTTATGTTTACTTCGGGGGTTCTCCTCCATCGGTCAATATATTCTTACTTACCGAAAAGATAAGACTAGTTAGGCTACCGTAGGTAGAGCATATTCCAACACTTTGGATAACCACTTGACATTGGCACCTTGGCCAGGTAGATCCTCCCACTCTCCTCCGGACGCTCACTCTCTGCTTTTTGGAAACGGGGTGCTCGATGGGCAATAAAATAGAACCTGGTCAGTTACTCCTTGGGCGCCACCGTATAGCGTTTAATTATGCATAGCATCGGTTATAAGCTCTACAAATAGAATCTAAAAAAACTTTCAATAGTGTGGGGATTTCATATTAAAAGGTAGGTTAGGCTGCCGCTTATGTCTCCCTTCTCTGTGAGCGTCTTAACTATTTCAGTATGAAAAAACAGGATCAGTATGACCTCATGGCTCAAGGCCCTTAGGCCCTGAGCCTATTCATTCCATCCCATCCTCTCGAAAAGAGCACGTACTCGAGACCTAAGTAACAAGGTAGGGATTGTCCAACCACCTCAACAGTAAAGGGAATAACGATAATTTATCTTGTTTAATCGTGACGCAACAATGACGCAGGAATCATCTCCATACCTCATTCAAAAAAAATTGCAAACTAGAGATGAATATAAATACATTTTATTAAAACAGAAGCATTTAAGTTAGAGAAAGCAATCAAACCAAGCCCGATTCGATTATGATTCACCTGCTAGCCTCAGATCACTAGTAACCAAAAACCTTAAAATGTAATGTCAACAAAAATAGTGCTCTGACGAATATCTATACCCAGCTCTAGCTCATTCTAATTATTCCTTTCCTTAACAGTCGAGCACTTACTATTATCATAGAGGAGAGAGCCTAGAACTGCCCACTTGAATAGAGGTTACAGCTATAACACCCCGTGTTTTAGGGTCATCAACGTCGTCAATAAATTCACTATGTACCTTTTGTATTGTACGCGTTTGTTTTTAATCATAATTGTTAAGTTAAATCCGCGTAAGCTAAAAATGACCAATCAAGTAAATCGACATCAAACAATTAAGCGTTACATCAAATCAAGTATTAAATAATTTATTTTGAGAATAATTAGGTCTTTGTTCATTTTATTTATATCGATTACGTAAAGTGTTACGTTTCGCGATAAATAAAGTTTAAGGCAATACCCGGAACCACAAACAAATATTCCTACCTTCAACAAATGCTTATTTTTATTTTCATGACCAAAGTTATAAAACTTTAACCACATTATATAATGGGACGCCACCATATTTAATAGAAATAAAGCCAAGACTTATTCATTTTTTGCTATATAATATCCTTTACATATTATACATTCATATTTAAATGCCAATATACTTCATCCATTTCTTTTACCAAGATTATGCAAGTAAAATAATCTAGCAAAACATTCATCCTCATTTTCATAGGATCACCTACACATAAGGGAGCATAGAAATATAAAACCATAACCACGGACTTGTACAAGTATGGGCTAACATGACTTCAATCATGACAAGTGATTTATATCACTAGTCATCACTATTCCACCCCATTCTTGCCCATGCCGGCCATACCTCCCCCTTTAAAAGTCTTTATGGTCTTGTTCACCACCTTTTTGACTAATCTATATCTTATATACATGTATTCTAGTGAGAGATAGCATTCACTTCACATAACACTTAACAAAAAGTTCAACTTTTCCTCCCTTTCTCTCCTTAGCACACGGCAATCAAAAACCCCAACTTACTCAATCCATACCTTCATTTTCTAAGACCATACAAGCATACACACATCCTTCCTATAATAACCTAAGGTGTTTTGAAGGGTTGGCTAACCATTTACAAGTATTGAAGCAAGAAAGGAAGATTAGGGTTTCTATTGAAAAACTAGGGTTTCAAGTGTGCAAGCTTTGGTTTTTAATCTAAACAAGGGTTTATATTATATTTCTCATCATCATACATCATAATAAGGTCAACTAAAACCCTTTATGTTCTTACATTTATCATTTTATGCATATATGAGTTTTATATAGCAAAATTCACCATTTAGGACTTTTAAACATGTAAAAGGAGTTTTTACTTGTGATGATCATTTTGTACACTTTTTTCTTAGGTTATGTGATAGGTAATATCATGATATAATGGAAATTAAGTAATGTTTAACATGTTTGTTTTAAGATGGAAAATGGTTTAGGTATAAAACTTGTACATAAAAGTTACTAAGGAAATCTATGATTTTATGTAAAAGTTATGAACATGTTATCTGGAGACACAATAGACAAATCATGGACCTAAAAGGACAAACTATATGTATAACAAAGTATATAATATTATTAATAACTTGTGGTAACTTACTAAGTTAAAAAAGTGTTTAAAACAATTATAACGAATAAGTATAACTATTGATCACAAAGGTGATTTTGGATTCTTCATTTTATACAGTAGGTTTACAATTTAGAATGATAATACACCTCATGACTATTTCTAAAAAGGTCAGAAACTCACAAACGGATTCATAACGAAAAAGATACAATTAAAAAATAACAGATTTACGTTAATACGGGGTTTTATAAAACTATTTTTATAAAATTTACTATTCATGACAGAAACTTTTACTTTTGTAAACCTCATAAATCAATAGAACTTTCAATTACGAGAACGTGCTCGAAAGAATCGCTAAAAACGGAGCTATAACGAATAAGATACGACATTTACGGGTTTCACGCTAATTAAAACGTAAAAATAAGTGTATGAGCTGTTGTGAACAGTAAAAAAACTATTCATCACAGAATGTTGAAAAATTAAACATGTAATATTTGATCACTCGTCTTAGTACGAAAGCGTGGGCATAAGAAACGTCAAAAAATCAGGAAGTCTTTAAAACGTCAAAAGTATATGCAATAATTACTAATACGTAATTATAAACATTTTTACTTATTAAACACAATTTTACCAAAACAATTAGATGATGATTGAGCTATATAGACCTATTATGTGGTATTATTGAGCAATAGATGATATCATTACTATAGGGAGTTCATAATGAGGCCTCTTCGGGGTGGGCGTATCGACGAGTTGTTGGATGACGATTTAAAGTGACTACTCCCTCCTACGTCACTACATGACCTCTTAAATTATGACATACGTCACTACATGACCTCTTAAATTATGATAGCCCGAACGATAGTATGATGTAACTAACATAGACTTGTATATGATGTTAGTTAATCAAAGCGATTAGTGCTTATACGACCTATTTTAATTTAGGTTGCATTCGATCATTTACAGTACGCCTATCTGTGGAATATTGATTATCAGTAACTCAAGTGAGTTCATAGCCCACCATTTTTACGATTTCAGTTTTACTATATCAATGATTTACAACTTTTGGGGTGAGAAACATGCATTGTTTTACAAATTAGACGCAAGTGTACATTTTACCATGATTACGTATTTGCCTAAGTAGCAATAACCCACTGTGCCCATTATCATGAATTGTTAATTACTTTGTGTGAGCGTGAATGTTATAAATATATCTATTTGGGATTGACATCCCCATCCGGGTGAGTAGCTCTCACTGGTGTCATGGAGTGAACCAACGGCTGTATACCATGTCAAATTTGGGATGTTTCGGGTTAAACATCATCACGGGCAATGTGGCAATATTTATATTGCATTTATACATGTCGAGCTTTAGTGTCATGAACTTAGGGAAACGTAAATACATTTTGTGATGGGTGTACAGGTTGCATAATCACGGGGAAATCTTGCGGTCCTACATTATATTTACATAAACCTATGAATTCACCAAATTTATGTTGACGTTTTAAAGCATGTTTTTCTCAGGTCAATGAGGCACGAGGTGCTAAGGATACATTGGGGATACTCTTTTGAGGAGTCATGCATAAAAGATTTAGAGTCATTACATCTTGGGATATTTGTTATGATCTAAATATTTGTTATCAAATGTTAAACAATTTAAGCCGTTGTGCTTTGTATCAAACAATTTCAATAAATCCAATGTATCGTATTTTAAACGACTCTTTTAGAGGTCGTTCTTATATCTTGTGCTATTGATCTATGAAGTAACGCTCCCGGACACATTATTCCGCTGCGACCCTATTTGGGGGTGTTACAGATTGGTATCTAGAGCCAAGGTTATAGAGAACCAGGTCAAATGTTTTTGCTGGACTATAACCGTTTTCAAACATTGCATTCATACAAAGGGGTTTTAACGGGACATACATACACTAGTTGTTTGCATTAGTTAGTTTTACTAGATGCTTACATGATTCATATATGTGTTCATATTATAGTACGTACGTTACTATGAGGGTCTTATGTATATATACAAAGATGAGTTTGCATTCTTTCGCACATACTCTACAATTATTTATATAAGGGTTATTTATATAAATAGGGGAACATTTCTTTAGGCAAGGTAGCACTATAAGCTCGTAGGTCCTAAACGCTACCTAAACATTAAGCTATCGAATATGATATCTTACCATCATTCATTTATGCCATGAGCGCATATTCATATTTACCATACCGGTCTTATATAATATACTTATATAAGTTAAGTTTTGCTCGTTGCAAGCAGTCATGTTTTCACCATCGACGGTTACCTACACGTCTGTCTATATTAATTCCGAGCCATGGAGATTCCAGTGAGCTTCTGATGAGGAGCTAGAGGCACCAATGGAGGATCAGCCTCTACCTGCATCCACCTCATACGTTCCATTCTGATGCTTCTAGACACTATTGTCTGTAAACCCGTAATACTTACACTTCATATGTGGTACACGAATTAAAAAGAATAATAGATAAGAAGAGATGATGAAGGTGAGAGGAAACAAGAGATAGAAAGTAGGGAGAAAATATGAATATGTTGAGTAAACTTTGCAAGAGAAAATTACAATGAGAAAACCTCCCTCTCCTTCCTTGGGAGAGGGGTATTTATAGTTTAACACCTTTGAGGTTACACGCTATTGGTATTTATACTCGAGACGTGCTCGGGATTACTTTGGGATTACGCCCATTACCACCGTGGACGATTAGCTTACAATAAACGGGGCCCCGTTTTACCCTTTCTAGCCTATTACAAACATATAATTAAGTAAAAGACCGAGCTTTCATTAATTAGTAGCCGAGGAGTCTTGGTTTTTGGCTGATATTTTGAGGCTAAACAATCTCCCCCGAAGCGAGGGCTTCCTGCAGATTATGAAGCTTCCATTCTTCAAAAAACAGATTTTGATGGCTAAACAAATCTCCCCTAATGTGTGGTCTTTGAATTTCTAAGGTGAGATCTTGAATCTTGCTTCCTTGAACTTCTTAAGATTGCTTTGTCGTTTAGTTCTTGAGTCTTTGGTCTTTATTATGTTGTAGGCTTGTTACTTCATGCTTTGTGATCTTTGATCTTGAGCCTTTGTCATTGTCTTTTAACTTCGTATTTGATTCCGAGATCTTTAAATATTTTCCTTGTTTGTCTTGATCATCTTTGCCATCTTGCGATCTTGTCTCTTGACCAACATGCTCATATTTATTCGATCATCTAGAAGAAAGCTTGCTAGAAATCTCCCTTGACAATCTTTGTCTTGATAATCTTGATATCTTGAAGGAAGATCTTGAATATCAGAGTTTGCGGAAGTCTTTGTTTTTAAGTTTAAGCTTTCATGATTCTTGAATCTTGATGGTTATAGCATGTCGTTGTAGATTGAGCATGAGCATGTGGTAATGAATCTGACTCAGCTGGAATGAGGTGTCTCCATCTCCATCTTTATATGAATCCTGAAATAAAATAGTCAAAAATATATTTTTTGGACGAATATGGCTTTATCATTCGCCCGAATTTAGTTGGATTAACCTCTGGTTCCGTGAGGACCAACCTGTGATCAGGTAGATTCAATTTAGAAGAATCTCCTTGACAGGATTTCCAGCTTTAAGCGTAAGATCCTCTAACACAGATGTATTAGATTCACCATGCTAGCTTGTTCTCAATATCGGAACGTCTCAAAGCAGGCAACACGATATGAGTGAATCAGTTAGTTACTATCTTACCGATTGAGTCGTCAATTCATTTACTGGACCAAAATCGATATCTAGTTATCACAAGTTTGATTCATATAGAATCTCGCAAGTTACCTACCGAGAGCTTGTTTGATGTTGGCTCAAGCAGGATTTCCATCTTCATTGTGAATACTTAAGTATCACTCGGATGTTCTGGCAAAATCACAAGGATAATGCGTAGGACTCTTGTTAACAGCTTGTGAACTTATTGGTGTTTCACAAGTGTTTGTCATGGAATGTGTCATAATGAGATTTATTTTATTGATCTCTTGGCTCTAGACTCGATTAGTGCGTTTTGGTTTTAGTAATCGAAGGCTGGAGCAGACTGCCACCTATTCAGTATCAACTAACTTGGAGTGAGAAAGTCAATAGAAGTCGTGTGTATCTTCATGACAAATGAGACAAGTTTTTGTTGAGAGAAACTCGAATGGCTGGGGAGGGTTGTGCATTGCATCACTGGGTCCATGATGTTATTCTTCAATATCAAAATTCATCTTTGTAAATCTGATAAATTATGTATTGACCCGGTCTCTGCCTAAATGTTTGTGAAGGGCTTCTTTGTTTTCACCCTTTATCTATACATTTATTTTTAATTCTTCAACCCCTTCAATGCTTACCAAGACGTCATTACAAATACCTTTTTGTGATTGTTCCAGTGTTAGCTCAATCTTAGTCGGCATTATTCCTGTATTCATTCATCTCCAATCATTCCTAAGGACTACTATTTCTAGCTATGGATTGTCTTTGGGTAGATCCCTCCGGTTCTGGTTAGATCATAGGACTGATTCCTAACATAACCACCTTATGACTTTAGAATCGTCGTGAAATTAAGATGTTGTTGGGTATAAGATCGTAACCATAAAACCTTTTTTGAAGAGTATAATGCACTGTGAGTCGTTTAGATCACTTATTATTTTCAAGATCATATTTTAATTATATTTCTCCCCTTATTTTAAATACTAATGTACTTAGTTTTTGAAATACCATGTGATTAAATTTTGTCATGAAAAACCTGTGGAGAAAACTATTTCAGCATGAATTATGTGGAACATTAACTTGCCCCCCCTCAATTTTACATATGTTTGACACAAAAAAATGATACCAAGTTGTAAAATGAATATAAAATTGAGGGTTAGCATTGTTGAGCACACAATTTTGAAAGATTATAAATTGTTATTGAAGAATTCTTGAAAAATTATGCTCTACCACTTAATCATCTTATAACATACAATCTATTGAGTAGTTATTATTATCACTGAGTTGTTATTAAGACTTTTTATAATGTTTTGAATACATAAATATTATCATGTTATGATGCATCCAAAATCATGAAAACTTTGTTTTTCGAAAAACTCCCCCTCAAACATTGACTCATTTTGAAAATGACACCAAATGTAGAAGAATT
>BQNB010127796.1:4778-17927 GCA_026074375.1 Tanacetum coccineum | reverse complement strand
ATATATATATATATATATATATATATATATATATATATATATATATATATACTAGTGGCTAAGCCAGCCCGATGGGCGGGCATGACTTCTAATTATTGTTTACATTTTTTGTTGTGCTAAATATTTGTATTATCGTCATACCAAAACAAACTTGAACATGAAGGTGCCTTCTGTTCAATTTGAATTGAATAGCATCTTTGTGTCTAAAGGGATAATAACCATACGCGGAATAGCGAGATTCCTACCAACGTTGCCACCGAATATGATCTTATTGACTTTGTATATAATGCAACTCAAACATGTATTTTGTTTAGTTTATATAAGTCTGCGACCAAAATGAGCAAGTTGGATAGATTTTTTGTATCTAACAATTTGCTAAATATTTTCCCTCACATTAGCGGCATCACTTTGGACAGATTCTTATCCGATCACAGACCGATTCTTCTTCGAGAGTCGGCCCATGATTATGGTCCGGTTCCCTTCCGATTCTTTCACCATTGGATTCATCTCGAGGGCTTTAATGATTTCGTCACTTCAACTTGGAATTCTGCCCCTTCTGTTGACTCTAATGGAATGCGTAACTTGGCGGGTAAATTGAAATTCCTTAAAGCTCACATCAAGATTTGGATTAAAGATAACAAAAGTGAAACAGTTTCTACTATTGCAAATCTTAAGAAGGAGTTGAACCAGTTAGATGCGGTTATTGACAAAGGTACAGGTACTGAGGTAGAAGCGGAAAAAAGAATGGAGGTGTTGGCTGCTCTTCGTAACATTGATCATATTCATTCCATGGATTTGGCTCAAAAGGCCAAGATCAAATGGTCAATCGAAGGCGATGAAAACTCAAATTTTTTCCACGGAATTTTGAATAAAAAACGTAATCAAATGAACATCAGGGGTATTACGATTGATGGCGTTTGGAAGGAGCAGCCTAATGATGTCAAACAAGAATTTCTTTCTCATTTTCAGGATAGATTCGCTAAACCTTCGGAGAGGCGTGCTAATATTGATATGAGATTTCCGAAAACTATTTCTGAAGATCAAAGTCAGGACCTCGAGCGAGAAGTTTCTAATTCTCTAAATAGAGATTTAAATAAAACAGGCTGTTTGGAGGCTGTGCACAGACCAAATCCTCTCGGCTCCAGACTGTTTTCTTTTGGCTTTTTAACGGCATTTTTGGCCTGTTATTGAGCACGATGTTTATATTGCGTATATCATTTCTTCATATCATGGAGAAATTCCCTCCTGGTTGTAACTCATCATTTATATGCTATTTGATCCAAAAGTCCCGGACAGCTAACAGTGGTCAATGGACTTTAGACTGATTAGCCTCATTGAAGTATGACCTACAGAGAGCATTGCCATAGTTTGTCTATTCACTTGTTAATGTTTTGGGACAGGGTTAAGGAAGTGCTATCTGCATTTATCGCGAAAGACAAATCTGATAGACGGTCCTTTTATTGCTTAATGAGATATCAGTGGTGTACAAAAAAGAAGAAAAAACTCAATTTTTAAGGTTCAGATTTTGAAAAGGCCTTCTATTCGATTTAGATGGATTTTTTAGATATTTTCTAAAAGAGCTTCGATTTAGGTGTAAATGGCGAACTAGATTCAAAGTGGCCTAACTTACTCTAATGGTCCGATTCGGTGGTCATGATATACCAACGAATGATTCCAATTTCTATAAAGAGTTGAAACTAGCATCCGTTATCCCCCTCCTCGTGATGTAGAGCCTTTATTTATCTTTCAAAGGATCGTAAACCGGGGATTTTTAAAGTATTGTGTTAGATCATTCTTTATGTCTTTCGCATATGTTCTACTGCGGATGATGCTATTTCTTAGGGGAGTGGATGACGGTAAACTCCACTTTGATTCACGTTTTGAACTGCTTTTGTGTTCTTGCTTCGGGCCTTAAGATTAACGTGAACCAAAAGTAAGATAATGGGGTTAATTGGAAATGCTCCAAGTTATTCCAAGCGGCTGCAAGTTAGATGTCTCGTGTCTTAAAGTGTCTTTTCTACTATCGTGGACGAAGTGGGAGGTTTCTATACACGTGTCAAGCAAGGCAGAAAGATAGTTGTAATCGTGAAGTCCGGTTTTCCATGGAAATCCAAACTTTATCTATTGGTGGTCGTTTAACTTTGTTTGAAATCGTTAAATAAAGGATCGTATTCAGTCTTTCACATGCGATTTTCATTGTTCTTTCAAAAGTGGCTTCAATCTTGGAGTCTATTGAAAAGTCATTTCTTTAATGCGTGGCCAGAGCCTGGTAGTAAAGAAGGCTTCTGGGTTAGAAGTATAACACCTGTTTGGAATAGACAAAAAACGTAGGCGGGCTAGGTGTGTCTAGCTTATTTCCGTTTAAATAGAGTGCTTGATGATTAGTGGGTTGGAAGTATTCTCTTTCGCAATAAGACTCTCTTTGGACTAAAGTTATTGGGCTAATTCATGGTGTGGGTGGTAAAATTCCATTCGGATGGACTTCTATTCGACTCAAATCATGTGGCTTTTGATTTTGATGTAGGTGTCGATCTCGTCCAAAGAAAAAGGTATTTTACGCGTTTTGATTATCTTCTCATAAGATGGGAAACGGGGAATGTCCCCAAATAAATTATTTCCCCCTGGTGGATCATTGGCATACTAGGTGGCATTTTAAAGAGACTTTTTGTCCCAGATAAACAGCGCTGAATCCTCAAAGGATGTTACTGTAGTGTCCAAGATAAGGCGACACGAGTTTGGTCTCTCCTTCCAGTCGAATTCCTAGAGGAGGTATCGAGCAAAAGTGAATTCGACATGAGAGCTTGGTAGAATTGGTTCTTCTGTCACTATCGTGGCCCTTCGGCTGGGACAATTGGAATTGGAATCTGGAGAGTACGGGAATATTTTCTCCGTTGGCCTCATTAGTCTCGTAAACGTATCGATGAGATATAGCCTTCCGAATATTGGAGAAGAAACTAGATGGGTAAAGTGTGTCCCGATAAAAATCAAACTTCTTGCCTGGAAAATCAAGACGAGTTCGTACTACCCGGATTCACATTTCTCGGGTAGAGTATTGACATTCAGGATAAGTCGTGTCCGCATTTGTGTAATAATGCTATTTGAAACGACTGGACCTATGTTCGATAGGTGGGGTATTGTTCGGACAGTGACATTGCTAATAAGAGTTTGAGCTGGTGGAATTTGGATCACGCAAACTTGAACTCCAGATAGCAGAATGGAAGGCTTGCTTGGGTTCATTCGTAATGGAGTCCATACTCAAAAAGATGTTCGATCAGAGTTTGTATTCCATTGTTATTTTGTTTTATGTTTATTTTGGTGGTAACGTTTGGATCTATCGAAACAAAGCTCCTTTTTGACGAGAGAAAACCATTCCGAAGTTGATGCTTAGTGATAATCGTCATTCTTAGTTCTTTTTATGGTGTAAAGTAAG
The DNA here is from genome assembly GCA_026074375.1 of Tanacetum coccineum. Classification (NCBI taxonomy): domain Eukaryota; kingdom Viridiplantae; phylum Streptophyta; class Magnoliopsida; order Asterales; family Asteraceae; genus Tanacetum; species Tanacetum coccineum. Next base: position 14,497 of record BQNB010127796.1, on the reverse strand, counting down.
ATCTAAAAGCCTCGGTTACGGTAATGGAACAATGAACCCCTATATTATTGTTTTGTAATCTAGCTCTTTGCTAGTTTTTGTTTCTAATAAAATCGTCGTTCCAAAAAAAAAAAATTCACACATAAAAGCATTTTTCCCATCACGTGATAAAATGTAATGTTCAACTATAAAAGAGCAACTCATCCTATATCTTCTGTTATCATTCACTTTTTAAGCAATATGTACCGTACGACATATCATGCAAATCAAAGAATATCTATGCTCGCCTATGCGCAAATATATATCCTAAGAGCCATCAGTGTAAAAGTTCATTATTTTAAGTACAACGGGAAATTGTTACCACTAAGTTGATTCGCCGGATATGCGTCAAGATCTGTTGATGGTGCTTCCACTTCTAAAGACACAGTATAAATTTGTTTGATAGGGTCTGAATTTCGAGTGTATGTTGTTGATATGTTCTTTTTTTTCTAGTTCATGCACGATGCATCTCTTGCGTGGGAAGGCATTTAGTTAGGCACCTGAGCGTTTTTTAAGGCATGCAAAATCCCTGTGTGGGAATCATTTTACTTGCATTACTATGGCGGAAATGTTCACAACTTTTTAAAGTAAAATATTTATTGGATATTTGCATGTTTTTTAAAGCTAAAAGGCAAGTGTAGTGACTAAAAAGGTTAATCACTCTGACTGTGGTAACTGGGCCTGCGATCACTGATGATTAGCCAACTACATGCTATAGGTAGTTTGAGGCATTATAGAGTGATGTAAGACTGTTGTGGTGTGAAGATTAAGCTAGGGCCTAGGGTGTAGGAAGAGGATCAAGGTTTAAATGGCTAAAGATTTCTTTGTAGCAGTAGCCAATTTGAGTTCTGGAATAACCCTTATCAGACGTTAGGATTAGATAAAGATTACTACTTCTTTATGTTGCTCTGGATGAAAGTCTGTGTAAACAGGTTCAACGTTTTCAACAAACAGATAAGAATAGGTGGGAGTTTGATACGTTTACTTGTGTAAACATGTTAAAAGTGGCTCAAGGTGTATTTTTGTGATGCAATGCTCAATCTACCGAATCATGTCATTCATAAAGTTAGAATGCAATTGTAATAGTGTACTTGTAATCACTTGCATCAGAAATTTTGTTAATTAAATTTTGGACAAAATGACCTGTTGGCCAACTTTCAGATAGAATTGTAGATAAGATAAACTTATCACTAAATTAATTTGACTATTATAACCATGATTTCAGTTTAAAGTTTGATTTTTGTAATGTTAGAGGTCGATATGGTGATAGTTCCAGCAACAACTGGGCAGATAGGTATTCTACCAGGACATGTACCCACAATTGCAAAGCTACAGCCCGATCTCCTCTCAGTCCACGAAAGGAATGTTGTGAAGAAATACTTTATCAGCATCGGTTTCGCTTTTATCCACGCAAACTCTTATGCAGACATATTGGCAGTTGAGGCTGTTCCCCTTGACCGACTTGACCCAGCCCAGGTACAAAAAGGCCTAAGCGAGTTCACCCAGAAGCTTGGCTCAACTTCAACTGACGCAGAAAAGGCTGAAGCCCAAATTGGAGTTAATGTTCACAGTGCTCTTAACTTTGCTCTAACAGGTTAAGAGTAACGTTCATCTCTCTTTTGTGATCCTTTTCGACTGAATAATTGTTCTCTCTGTTGAATTTGTCAATCCGCGGAAGCTTTGCTAGATTTGTTTTTGTATTTATTTGTACCTGCATATGTTGAATGTGGGATAATGAATCACATTTGATATCATATGTTTTTCTCTCGGCTTTTGTGGAAAGTTGAAACACAATGTTGAGAAATTATATTAGCTGCTTTTAAGTGCTTGCTGTTGATAATATATATATCATGAAAGTTACCTTTTTTCGCTAGTGTGTAATATCTCTTCAACCCAGTTTGATTCATAGTTCATAGAGATTTCTAATAGTGAAAACTAGACAAACACATGCAAAATCCAAAGAATAATAAATTACGACAAATACTTAAAATCAAAAAATAAAAATATATATTAATATTAGCATACAATATTACGGGGCACGTTGGGTTCTTGTCCATCTTTCTTGATCTTAGTATACAATAAATAAATATTACATACAATAAATTATACTTAGATCATATACCATGGCAAATTCAGCATAAGATCCAAAAGTCATGATTGCTGTCGGTGTGCCAACTTTGAGATTTTAACTCCATCGCCCACTGCAGTAACTAATCCTACACCCTGTAACATTGTAAATTTTTTAACAGATTAGTAAGAAATCCAAACTAACCACTGCTTAAAAGAATATGATGACCAGGTTGACTCAAATTTCATAACATATTGTATCGTCATCACCTTTTATATGTTTTTTTTGCATTGTGATATGAATACAGATGGTATATTATCGAATTGTGTTATTATTACATATGGTATAAGATGCTGGAATAGGCTACCCACACAGCCTAACTAAATACATTGTGGTATGAGCATGTCATGGTTTATTAGCTGCTAAAATAAGTAATCCAAACAACCCCTAATAACAACATGTGAAGGTTAAAATAGCTACTAAAATAAGCTTTTCAAACAGTCCAATAGACTCTTTATAGATAAAAGAAAACATCCATCAAACCATTCATAGATAAATGGGTTGAAATGGCCTCTTTTGATTATCAAGATTGCAAACAAACTTTATCTGGTCGACATACCAATGAGTACTGTATTTGAGTCAGTATGCAAAAGAGCATCGAGTCTTAGAGAAGGCATCCGACACCAGGCATCATGAACAGTTTTATTTTGAGGTAAAGCAATACTTCACAAATTGCTTATTTGAGGAGGTGTTATTTGAATTTATCAAGTTTACGTAGACAAAATCAGTTGAACCCATAGCTATCTATCTGCTTTTACTTATAATCATAACTCCATAAGCATAACTATTTTGAAAAACCAATCCCAAAGACCCACTTACGCACTTATTCTAGCATCATATTCCTAAATCTACATCTTCATATTTATTTAAACATCGTAGCAAATACAGTATAAATAAGTTATCCAAAAAAACCCTTAATAACAACATATGAAGGTTAGAATAGCTGCTAATATAGATTATCATGGTAAACAATACCTTAGCGACTTACTTCTCTTTAATAATTTAACCAACACAACATCTGATCTAAAAAGATTAAAATAAGGAGTTAAGTAGACATCATATCAGTTAGATTAAAAAATCAAAGCACACAGTGTGGTTAGTAACTTACAGTCTCAGCATTGCTAGTTACGCGCTCAACCTTAGTATATCTTCCAGTTGTCTTACAGTTTGGGTAAAGCAGCCTTAAATATATATAACCCCGAGATAAGGATTATCAGAAGGACTGATTTTACTTCTTAGTAGCATAGAAAAATATTATTAATCCGCAAATTCAGGGGTGTTTGAAATTTTCTTTTGAAACTGAATATAATATACTTATTACTACTTCAAAAAGCAACTAAAACATATCCACATACTATCTTTTACAACATGTTATATCACAGCTAGTTATCTAATTAAAAAAAGTAGGTTGTGTCATATAAAATCACTTCCAAACCGCATATCCAAACATCCTTATGGTATCAATAAAGATTACACGTGAAGAAGGTATGCCCACATTCTCTTCAACTTTTTCTTTTTTATTATGATGATTAAAACAAATGGTAAATATGGTATCTCTGCAAGCTGCATATCACTATATGAGATATTAACTAATAACCTGTTGTCACATTTCGTCAACCGAGAGAGATCCAAGTAAGCAACGATCCATACATGCTTAACTAAGTCGGACCAGATGTAACTATAACAAAAAAAATTGCTTCTCTTTTAAGTTTTATTGTCTGCAAAACTGTCGTGAGGGTGGGTGGTTGAAGTCATACTGTCGTGTAAGGCTTTTCAGATATTATAGTGGTTTACTTGTTCTCTTGTGTTAAGCTTCTCCTCTAGCTTTAGTAATTTCCAACCTCAAAGTTCTTGCTAATATAGCAGCTTCCTGCAAAACAACATACATTAATCACACAGTTGAATTCGATACATCTTCAAAAAAATTAAGAGATGGTAAACAATACTCATTATTAAATGACATGTGCTATCTCATGAGTTTTTTTGATCAAAATCTATGCAGTTCTCTGCATCCTTTAGACCCTCTGGCATTTGCCCTATGTTTTGTCTAGGAAGCAACTCTATTGCCATCAAAGTGTGTTCATAACAGAAGACATGTTATAAGAACATAGCTAACGTAGTAATATAGCACCACTCGTTCACAAAACATTGATTTTAGTCGACAAGGTTCTCCTTTGTATGTCATAATTGAGTAAGGTCCAGAGCACATAATAATTTTTTTTCGAACAATAAACATACCAATGACAAAAGAAATAACTACCTTTTCGTCCTTGGGATTTCTCCACAAAGATTTCGTGTAGTGCTTAATAGCATTTGGATATCTCTGCTCTTTGAAGTATTCATTTCCTGAAGTATATTTAAGATATTATTAAATAATTTTAGTAAAAATAGTCAATAAGATGGATGTAGAAAATATGATATAGCAGAAGTGGCTATTTCAACCCAATTACTTGTGAACACTTGAAATAAATAAAATATATAGCTAAAAAGAGGATCGGTTAGAAGTCTCCCATAGAGTATTGTCAATGCATAGAGAAATCCTCTTAAATTATTTGATTCAAAACACTCTTTTATTTTTTGAAATAATAAGTTTTAACCCATAACCCAATCCACACGAGGCACCAATTTTGCCACTATGAGAATCAAAATGAGGAAGATTATGCTAACCTTTTTCACGCTCTTTATCAGCAAGTTCGGGGTCATAATACTCTTGTTGCTCTAATTCCTTCTTAGCTCTCTCTGCATCATTGAGCTTCTTCAAAGTGTCAGGGTTACAATGTTGTGTAAGAGCTTTCTGGAAAGTCTTAATTGCAAGTTCAGAATCTTTGGAGACTTTCGCCATTTAAACCAAAGCAGTTCCCTTTCTCGTCAAAGCCCTTGCCATCTTATAATCTAAACGAAACTCCCTTCCTCTCTCCACAGCTTTGTCAGTCTTTAATGCATTCATCATACTGTAAATAACACATGCTCACAGTTAACATCATTATGTAGTGGTGTAACAAAGAAACACTTTAGTTATTTGAAATGCCTTCCTGGTATGCATCTGTCCATCCAACGTAAAGTGCTATAAATGGCTTCTTCAATCTGAGGATCTGAGGATATGAGGACCTATAATGGTGGTTTTTATTATTTGACCTGCCGATCTAAACCTTTGTCTTACCGATTTGCATAGGTAGTTGAAAAAAATGCATTAACAGGTAGTTGAAAAAATGCATTAACTTGTAAGCGAATTTTTGCAAGCACCATTGAACATCATTCTAAATGGTTAAACATTGTATCTAAACACACTACATATACCTGAATTAAAAAAACCAGTCTATCTACCCTATACATAAAAGTTAAGCTGAATATAACCATTAGCTTGTTCTGCTCTTTCATTTTCAAGATCTTTTATCTGTGCATGTGCCTCTTGAGGTTCAGAGGTACCCGCTATGCAGTGTCCTAAGATGAAAGTACGCCATTAGCCTGTAACCCAAACCACCACCTATTTTGTCATATCTAACTTTCAAAACCTACAAGCAATAACAAAATGTTGCATATAATATACCAAGACCAGCACCAATTCTAGCAAAAGATGAGTATGCGCTTACCTGCATAAAAATACAATGTTAAGACTTAGATGAGGTACATGATTTCTAAGGAATGCTAAACAAACAGTTAGGTGAACAAAATTACCAAAGGAACAATATGAGTAAGTTTGGTGGCAGGTCGCAAGATTCCAAGAGGATCTACATCTAAATCTAGATGCATTGGGTCAACTTTTCCAATTATAAGAAGTGCATAAGGAGCACTGCAATTGAGATTAAAACTATATGTGTCAATAAAGATAGTATAGTAATAATGTTTTCATTATCACAGAAAGTACATCACTCATCGTCTTGGAATTGAATTAAAGTCACTACAGACCAACATTGGTATATATGTACTGGCAGCTATATAATAGAAAATCATAACATAACAGATCTCGTGTGAGCATATAAATTGCGTTGGTCAGTAACGTGAATGAAAAACATTATACGACATTTAAAGAAGAGAACACATACCTTTATAAAATAAAATACACGATTATTCAGATTTTTGTGATTGCCTTGTGCTTGCATCTTGCTATATGTTTTTTGAGAATTTAGGTTAAACTTTCCTGCGTTTTTGGGATGGATATCAACTTACAAACCCTAAATTGTAACAGCCGATGTTTTTTTATTGATATCTTCTCAAAATCAATTCCTAAATTATCTTCAAAATATATACAAAAATTTGTAAACCGAATTTCTAAAAACACATTACAACTATATCTTGGCATTAACTTATATATGTTTAATTCGAATATATATTTCAAAAAAACATGTTGATCTAATGGTTGTGTGGTTTGTTATTCTTATCACAAACAAACCAGGTTGAAAGTTCAATAATTCAAATGGTCATTTTTTTAATACAAACCGAATTTGCAAAAATAAACGAAATTTACAAAAAGAAAATAAAATAAAAAAATTTAAAAAAACAATAAAAAAAATTGATGACATGGTCTGCGTGATGACATGTCATTAAATAGTCAAATGTCTCATGTTATATATAATGTGTGTGTATATATATATATATATATATATATATATATATATATATATATATATATATATAGTGTGAGGTTCTTTTCAGAACCAAATGAATGTACAGAACTGCGAGAACCATTTATAGCCGTTTGATATTTGATCAATGGATAAGATGTTTGTGGCATAATCGTAAATAAAAAAATAAAAACAACATAACTGTAAAAAGAGAAAAGGGTATTAAAGTCATTGCATAAATGATATCAAAATATTTCACATATACCCTTAAAACCGTCACAGTTAACTTCTCATTTTTATCTCTAAAATCTAATCACTTTCATAGCCTCCATCAATCAAATCCAGATCTAAAACTGAGACTCATTCATCTATAATTTTTTTTCAATTAGAAAGAAGACCACAGAAACAAAACTACGGCGTCATTCTCTTCAATTGAAAAGAAGACCAGATAAATAAATGATGGTGTCAATCTCTTCAATTGGTTTTTAGTAATGATTGATTGCGTTTGAAGTAGTCTTTTCTACAAACATGTAAGTACTCAAAAAAAAATTTAGATTTTATACAACTCAACGCTTGCTTGAAAAAATGGTGAATGGTGGCACAAGAAAAGCTTATTTGTCGATCATAAGGATTAATATATTTGATTTATTTGGATCACGTGGCATTGAGATTGTGGTTATTTGACTTTTTTAAATGATCTTTTAGTAGTTTAAAACAAATATTTTGGATCACCGGTTGCTCATTGCTGTATGAATGAGTCTACATGATGAAAATAATAATCTTTTGAATTATTGGTTTCTTTATTCTAAATAGATTTTTTATATAATAAACGTTGCCATAACCAATTAATTAGATATGGTGATTGTATGATTAAAGCTTTGATTTGTTTGTTAGTTAAACGACAATTAATTAAACGTAAGTTAGGTTCTACTGTTGTTTTTATGAAAAGTTACAAGCGAAAATTACCGAAGAGGACACTTTTTCTAACTCTTTTCACGCAGAGGACACATTTTTAAGTATTACGAAATCGGACAAATATGTCGCTCAATAATTTGAGGGATATTTAAAAAGTTGAGCGACATTACACGTGTCGGCTGGTAGCAAATTTAAAAAAAAAGGATCTCGCTCAAACCATCCGGCGACATTCATATTTTTGAGCGACATGATGTGTATGAAAATAAGTATTCAAGTATGAAAAAATGGTTATTCAAGTATGGAAAATAAGTATTCAAGTATGAAAAAATGGTTAATGGGCCCGGCGACATGATGTGTTATATGAGAAATGGAAAATAAGTAAAGTATGAAAATAATGAATGAATGTGAATGTCGCTCAAAACTAACACATGTGAATGTGAATGTGAATGTCGCTCAAAAATAATTAATGAATGTGAATGTGAATGTCGCTCAAAGAAATAGGCCGGCGAATAGTGAATGTCGCTCAAAACTAACACATGTCGCTCGAACTTTTGAGTGAGATCTTTTGTTTTTTTTAAATTGCTACCCAGCTAACACGTGTAATGTCGCTCAACTTTTTAAATCTCCCTCGAATAGTTGAGCGACATATTTGTCCGATTTGGTAATTCCTAAAAAAGTGTCATCTGCGTGAAAAGAGTTACAAAATGTGTCCTCTTCGGTAATTTTCGCAAGTTACAATAGCGTGCTTATCAGTGAACCGGTGCTAAGTTGCAAGTCTTTTAATACTCAAGTAATGTTGGAAAGGATTGCAAGTTTTTTAGTAGTCGATTAACGTCACAAAGTGTGCATATGTGTTATGCTAAATTTTGCACATATTTTTAACACTACTTGTTATGATTAAATTATTTTGCATCATTTGATATAGAAATATATTCTGCATATGTGTTTTCTTAGTTGTCATGATTAAATAATTTGTGTATCAATTGTCTGTGGTTACAGGTACCAATATAATAAGCGATGTGAAGAATTCACATGTGTGTTATGTGAAGAATGCACATATGTTTCGTACATACTTTATAGCAAGAAGACAGTTATGATAAAGAAGTAAAGAGTAAAGACACAAGTGCATGCAATGCACTTGATACAAGTGCGCATAAACTAACTTGAGTAGGCATATGGATGAACTCAAATGCACATATACAAAGAAATCAAGAGTCTATAATGAGGGGAAATACATGTGCATATACGACAAGACCAATACTGGTTTAGTTAAAATTAGTAGACACGTCTAAACTTTTAGTTATTATTTACTTTTAGAATATTTTTTTATTTGAATTGTATATCACATGATTTTAGATTTTGTGTATAATGTTTTTGTTTTGAAATGTATATAATACATGTAAAATATTTATATTTGTCATTCCATGCACTTGTGTAAATATTTGACCAAAACACCTTATAAGTTTAAGCAATTGAACACTAAAAATTTATATAAAAGTACATTATCTGAAGAAAAAAAAACACATATGCACCTTACCTTTACAAAACTATACATACTAAAAAAATCATATAAAAAATTTCCAAAAATTTATGAACTAAAAAAATGTTTTTTATTAAAAAATCTAAAAAATAAAATCTAAAAAATGTAATTTACCCAATATACCCTTTTGAATTAAATTAAAAAGATAAATATTTAAAAAAATCTAATTGGTTAATGTTGGTTCTCGTAGTTCTGTACATTTATTAGGTTCTGAAAAGAACCTCACCCTATATATATATATATATATATATAGAGTTGGGGTAAAATAAAAAGAAAGTTATAATAAAAAGGGTAGGAAGCCTTCCCAGCCCGCCACGTGTCCCATTAGCCCCGTACTTAATTTTAATACACAAAGGTAATTTCGTCCTTTCTCATATAATAACCCTATGAAAATCTTTTGCCCACAGCCGGTCACTCTTTTTCCCGATCTTCTCTCTCCTTCTGCACAAACATTTACAAATCTCCTCCTCTTTTCCTAAATCTCCCACCATTAATCTCTCCAAATCACCACGAATCTCCTCAATCTATCACCGTTAACCTCCCCACAACCTTCCCC
>BQNB010127795.1:0-19383 GCA_026074375.1 Tanacetum coccineum | reverse complement strand
AGCCACAGTACTTCCACCTTGTTTCACAGACCCAATTTTTTGAAGCAAATTATAAACCATAGAACCATCAACCTTATCATAAGTTTCATTAAGCTCTTTCCACACAGAAGCAGCATTTTTAGAATAAACTAAGCCCATATAAACATTACTAAACACAACATTCATAATCCAGGTAAGAACCATAGCATTACATCTATCCCATTGGGCACACAAGACATCACTATCAGCATAAGAATCCCTTGAACATGTACCATCAACAAAGCCATATTTATTTCTAGCTTGTAAAGCAAGTTTCATAGCATTATTCCACATTCTATAGTTCTCAGTGCCAAGTAATTTAAAAGGAACAAGAACAGAGCTACTATTATCACTATTGTGCACATGAAGAGGATTACCAGCATCCAAGTTGCTGATAAGAACAACTTGGGGATTATCACCACCACCCCCACCTGTTACAGGAGGAGTAGGAGGAGCAGCAGCAGCCATATAGAATCAGATAGCACACAAAGAGACAAACAAAAAAAAGAAAGAAGACTTACAGAGCTATAGAGGCAGCAGAAAACCAAATAAATCACCCAGACTCTAGATTCACTTAGTCTAGAGGATGGGTGAACTTCAGATTCAAGAACCCCTAAAAAACCAAATTAGGGTTTCAGAAACCCTAGATCCAAAGAGTACCAAAAGAAAACCAAACGAGCACCTCCAACAAACGAGCCTTGAAGAACGAGATCTATAACCTTAGCTCTGATACCATGTTAAACACTATGATGTTTATAACATGAATACCAGATATATCACTCAACCAGCCTCCCCACGTGATAATTTATTATAAAAGAAAAACAAGATCCAATGTTACAAGACAGAACAAGATGAACAATCGAACGATTGAACACTATAAAGATAGAACAAGGGTAATCCCAACTAGGTTGATCTTACCCTTTTTACAAAATGATCCTCACTACAAATCACTCAGATAAAATAAGACAAGCACTCCCAGATTAGATTGAGAGAGCTTTAGGCCTCTACGGCACAAAAGATAAATGAGATGAATAATGAGGATGAAACCCTAACTCTGTGAGGAGTTAGGGATATATACTCTTACACCCAACGGTTATAAAACCATTGGGCCTTCACTACACCAGCTGGATCCATAAGGAGATAAGCACAATTATAAGTCCAACACCATCTTTCACCACTTGACAGAAGAGGTCCTCTAACTTCAAGAAACTCCAAAAGAAGACCTAAAAACCAAGGAAACTAAACTTGTTAGGGTGTGAAATTTTAATAATACGAATCATATATGATTCGTATAACGAATCATATAGATTTCATAAAATCATATATGATTTCATAAATCATATATGATTTCATAAAATCGTATATGACTTTATAAAATCATAAAAAAAAGTTCATCGAAAGTACATAGTGTCGCCCCTCTATAGAAAGATAATTTAATTCTCGTCGCGATGATATGTTTTGTTTTGCGTAACGATTAACAGTGTGTGAGATATTTAAATTTTAAAAAAAATGTGGAAAGTAAGTTTTTTTATTTTTGATGAAAAAATGAGTGGTTAGGATTGATTCATTGGGTCTATGACAAATATTGGGTCTATATTGAACTTTTGGCACTTTCCCATATGTGTTTCCATAATGTTATTGGGTCCGACACTTGGCGAAATGTGAGTATGTGTGCAAATAATGTTTGCATCTCTGCTGGTGTGGCAGTAAACACAGCTTTTTGTAAGGTAGATTCCCATCCTTGATCCTCACCTAATAAACCCATAACTTCACATGCATCTCGGTATGTAGGATATACGATGTCATTTACCGTTTGTATGCTGCGAAAGCTTGTGCATCTTGTTTGATGGGAAAGTAAAATCCTTTCATAAAATAAGTCACCCGAAGTAGGATGCACATATATCAATCTTCAAATTAAAGACTTGTTTTTCTGACGACGACGTCGCTAGTATCTGTCATTTGCGTTCCACACAAATTCAGAAGGAAAATTTAATTATGTAAGATGTCGACCGTCAGTGTTGTAGTAGTTGTAATCTAACCACTCAGTTAGGACAGTTTTCTTTTCAGCGACCGACTCATATGAATGGGTAAAACCTTCGAGGCTAATTTTATACCCACCATATTTTCAAGCGGTGGGTAAGTTTACTCACGACTCTTTGAGTGGGTGATTATGTTTAGTGCGTGGGTAAATTTCTTGTGGGTTTTCGCGAGACACCACAAAAATTCCCATAAATATAGTCATGCCTAATCCATGGGTAAAATTCACCACGAAGATAATCATGTGTAAATTAATGGGAAAGATTTTGTTTGTTCGCAATAATCCGTGGTAAATTATCCACACACATAGCCATGCGTAAAATATTGGGTGAATGGAATGCTTAAATTAATCTTGATTGATTTCTTATAGTAATATGTGGCTAAATATTTACACCATAACATGGGTAAATTCTTGTTAAAAGTTACATGATTTGGATTAATATTACTATCATACTGCTACAAATATACAAACAACATTATATACTATGACTTTAAAAATACAATATAATGCTTGTACAAAGTAAGTGGTTCAAATATAAATTCTAGAGGTGTTAATTGATCAAATTACAAATAATTTGAGATCAACCATCACGTACGAGTTAATGAACCTTCACCCTTTCGAGAATTTTGTGTAATACTTTCTTGCTTCTCCGTTTGTGTCTCCAAATAAGTGTGAAGCTGCTTTGCATCATCTCTTCACCTTGTACCTTGTTGTGGTGTTAATTCTCTACGCTTCTACTGAGTTTGTGTATATCTTGTGTAATATGTCAACAATTGACGGATCTACCTGCATTTGACGTTACCTGAACTTGATACAAACGTGCAATCAGAAAATAAATCATATGAAAATACAAGTAAAAAGATCAAAGAAATTGTATGTCGCTTACATGATGCATAAAGATCTCAAAATGTGAAATATACACAAGTGTGGTTCAGCTATTGATAATGTCCATAAAATATTGTTAACCTCGAAAATTCGTACACAAAACATTGTACACATTAAATTGTTAGTAGTATACTACAATGAACAAATTATATAAAATAATTGAACAAATAATCCAATATAAGTTATGGAATCACAAATGAATTCAGTGTATCAACTCATCTTATGTCAAATGCAATAAACTGCAACCAAACGCTTAAAATCGATGTTTTTGGTTAAAAACATAAAACGACTTTCGAAATTCATACCTTTTCGTCATTAGACAACAACTTGCATCCATATGAAAATAAGATACAACCCTACAATACAAGTGATTGTATATGGTATCAAATATATTCGGATCGTTGTTGCCATATCTCCTTGTTATTTCTGCAAACGAAAATCCCGCATATGACACAAATAATAATTTCCAATCCAATATGCATATATTTTAAAAGATATAATAAAATAAATTGAAAGACAAGAAGGAGTTATATCACGATCAAAGCAACAATTATAAATACACATACTTGGTATATAAATCCTCCAATCGTCCAATCGAGGTTCTATTATTATAATTAATTGTAGGTTTTGTTTTTAAATCAGAAGTGAAATAAAGTAATTATTAGTGGGTTGTAAAGTAGGTTAAGAGAGAAATGGGGTATGGTAGATGATGGTTTAAGAAGTTTAAATCAAGTGGCGGGTGAGGCAAAAAAAAATTTTGGAAATATTTTAGCCTAGGCAAACCAAGTTTCCTTTGTGATTCTCTAACAATTAAATCTCAAATACGACTTATTCTAAAATTATGAATTACACTGTAATAAACAAGAATAAATAATGTAATAATCTATAATTATACTATATATAAAGCATTTATCCTTTTTTATTAAATGTTGAATGTTTGAAATTAAAGAAAAAAGTTGGTAAGTTACCCTTACTACTTAAACAATAACTTATGCATGACAAGTTTAAAAAACTTATATTATTAGTTTTTAAATTAAACATTAAAGCAAATTAAACACTATAACCAACGTTTTAAAACCCGGGTTGAACCGGTTGACCCGTGAACTGGCTCGAATACCGGGTCGGGCGTGACCGGGCTTTTGCTTGTTTGAGAAGCGGATTAAACCGCCGGTTTTTCGTTAACCCGGATTGATAAACTCGGTCGGGTCACGACTTTTCTTTAAATCTAACAAAAAATTTATATACCGCTATAAAATTATGTCGCTACGCATGGGTGCACGTCTAGTATTAAATATGCATATAAGAGTAATAATAAATTCATGATGGCAAATCCCTAACAAAAAACACTACATGCAATTGACACAAAGATAAAGAGATTAGGATTTGGCATAAATAGGTTTTGGGTCGTGTTCAGAGTATTACCATCAAAGTTGCGACACTCTATTTCTTATAGAAATCGAGTAGAGAAAACGCTAATCTTTTGTTCGAGCGAATGAGAAGGAAATAAATTTTGGTCACAAATTTGTATGAAACTTAACTTTATGGTAATCTTTTGTGGCGTCGTCACTTTAGTGGCCATGAATTATTGACCTTTGTCTTTTTTTTACAATCTTTATATAAATGAAGCACAAACTCAGTAAATGAACAAATCTTCCTAGTACAAAGAAATTAACCTAAAAACAAAATATGAAAGAAATTAAATCGAAACAACATAAAATAAGGTTTAATGCTTAATAAAATAAATGAACCTTAAAATCACTATGAAAATACAAATCATCACACATACAAATAAAAGGTAGGGAACAGTACGTGAGTTCATCGGATAACGCAAAAAATAAGACGTGTGTAAAATAATGGTATAAATTTACCTACGAATTACCCACACAAAATTACCCATGCAAAAAAATAAATACTTAATCCGTGGGAAAAAGTAATTTACCCATGACATTACCTATATTACCCATATTTTTAATCATGACATTAAAGCTTGTGGGTAACTTGGGGGGAATTTTTTAGCGAGAAAAGTTTACCCACAAATTACACATGAACTATAATTATGTGGGTAATTTTGTGGGAATTTTTGTGGGAAAGTCGAGGGTAAATTTGATTTGACTTTCAATTGCATAAACGTGGGTATTTTGTGGGTAATCGATGAGTAAATACCCATGACTCAAAGTTCCTGTTTAATTTTCGTGGGTATTCGACCGGATTCTTGTAGTGTATGTAGAAATGTGTACTTAATTGCTTCGTATTTCGTTTTTAGGAAATTATAGCTTTAGAGCAGAAAGACGTGGAAATGGAAGTGTACGTGGTAAAATGCACAAAGGAAATACTCCATGTGAAAACTACAACGTAGTTGCATTGGCAGGACTACGCCATAGCCCATACTCAACCAAATTAAGCCATCTTGGATTATGAAGAACTACGGCGTAGTTACCCCGTTGAGGCTACGCCGCAGACTTGAAGATGAATTTTGCATTTGAAGAATCTACGACGTAGCTCATACCCATGGACTACGCCGTAGCTATTAAGAGATAAGGACGGATATGTGCATTTGAAGAACTACGGCATAGCTCCTCACTTAAGGTTACGCCGTAGCTTATACGAGACTATAAATACATGCCTTAATTCTGCTATTTCGGCCTTCCCTTTTCTTTTGCTACTGTGAGACGAGAAGAATAAGGAACGGGCTAGCACAAGCCCTTTCGATTGAGGGGAGGAAACATCATCATCATTGTAGTTTGGTTTCATTATCAATTATTGTATTCTTAATTACTTTCATTATTGACCGTGGTTTTGATTGTGAGAATATGATTTTTGGCTAAACATTCCATGTGTTATCTTTATTACAAAGTCATTATCATTGTGATTTGATTTTCTTGCTTAAGTCTTGCTCATTTTGGATATTTGTTTGGTTGTTATACTTTGATCATAAGTGTGAAGAAATACTTATTAGAGACCATTAATAGGTGTTTTATGCCAAATACTGTGATGTTAGGTCACCGTGACAAACAAGATCAAGATATCGCGTAGTATGACCAATTGAACCGAGATTTAGCATTTATAGGTTAGGATTCGATGACCATTCGGTCCAGGTGATACCTACTAGAATAAGTGTTTGAATCACGACGATAATTAAGATGTAACAAGGATAGCATGCTCTTCTTCCCCTTTTATAATTCAACCATTCCATTTAATATCTTATTTCCTCAATTCAACGTGATAATTTGAATTGCTTTCTAGTTTGAAAGTAGATAGCCTTGAGTTAGAAGCCCCACACATAGCTCTTAGGGTCAACCTCGGATTTACTAATCCTACACTATACACGATCGGGGTCTCTGCCTGTTAGTACGTTTGTAGACCATTAGGTGATCGAGTTTTATAAATATTAAAACTTGGGAATTGCAAACAAATATACGCATCAATATCAAACTCGAAAATCCTCCAACATGCTTCATTTGGGCTTACATATCTTGCGTCCAGGAAATTCTTAATTTCATTGACGACTATACACGGCCAGTTAGCAGATGAGGCTCCATCTGTCGTTGCCCTTTATATCCGCACAACAATACGATCAGTACCTTTCGAAATGTATTTGAACAGGTATTTTATAAGCATGGTCCATGATAAAACGTCAAACGCGTGTCGAAGTAATATATATATATATATAGTATTTCCCGTCGGATGTAAAAATTACTTGAGGACAAGTAATAATTAATCTTCCGGATGTCGTATCCACGGCGAGAATTGAATTTGAGATTCACGTAAATATTTCTCGTTTGATGCTTGATTATCTTTTTGATTGGTTTTGGTTTTTTTAAACTAATTAAAATAATAAACTAAATTAATAATAATAAGTAAAGCAAGTAGATCTAAGATATATATAAAACGGGTATGCTTGTCAAGTGAGGTGTTCAGATCCTTAAGTGTGTAAGTAGTTCTTATTAATGAACCAATATCCGTCAAAATAATTATCTTCTCACAATGTTGGTTTTTATTGAAAACAAATTTTATCAAGATATTAATTACTAAATCAATGCCTAATTATTCGTACAGCTTTTGCCCGTTCGAATAATCAAAACACTAATCTAAGTAATCTAAAAATCACTAGTTAATATTCCCTTTTTATTTTCACACTTAATTCACCAAATCCTACTCACTTAACAAGCATAATAAAACTACTCACTAATTATCATAACTAAACTAGCATAAACAAACATAATCGATTAAGCTAAATGATAAAAAAGATATATAAGACGAATATGCTTGCTAAGTGATATGAAAAGATCTTTAAGTGTGAATTAAAGTTTTTAATGATGAATTACTACCCGTAAAAAGATTATTTTCTCACAACGTTGGCTTTTATTGAAAACAATTTCTTATAAAGGTATTAATTACTAGATTTTATGTTTGATTATTTCTTTGGATTTTTCCCTTCGAAATAATCAAATAAGAAATCTAAATAATCCTAAAACTATTAATCAAAAATTCCTTTTTAAATCCACACTCATTTACTAATCACAATCACTTAAAAAGCATAAATAAATCTACTCGCTAAACATGGAAATTAAACGAAGAATAATAAGCATAACAATAATAACAAACATATTAAGTTAATTAAGCTAAAACAACAAATTATTAAAAAAGGAAAAGAAGGAAGAACCCGATTGAAGAAAATAGAGACGAATTTAAACCACCCGATCTTATAAACTTAATTAAATACTAAACTTTGTAACTTTATGAGATTCTAAAAAACTAATTAGCTAACAAATTTTTGAGCTTTATTCACTAATTAGCTAAGTAAGATCTTACAAAGCTTGAAACTTTAGTAGTATAATAAGCTTAAAAGACCCATAAGCTCCTCGCCTAAGTGTTGGATCGATTTCGTTAATATTAAAACAAACAAAGTTAAAGTGCACAATATAACAATAAGCTATTAAGACAAAATAAGCTAGATATTATTCTAAAGACAATAAGTTAATAAAAAGATGAAAACTTTAGATCTAAATCTACCTGAAACCTAGGTGTTCAACTCCGAAAAGCGAACGAGAATCGGGTATAATTAATGACTAGATCTAATATAATTAGAAATATAAGCAATCAAAAATAAGCTAAAATAAGCTTACTGGAAAAGCTTTAAATAAACATGAATATAAAATAAGCTAGTCTAAATAAGCTATGAAATTAGCTTATTAGAATATAAGCTTAAGAGATCGGATCCAAAAATAAGCTATAAGAGAGAGCTTATTTGGAGATAAGCAAAAGAAAAGGAGTAGAAGAATAAGCATAAGAAATAAGCAAAAAGTAAATAAAAACCAACCTAAATAAAAAGCACCTTCATTCAATAATAAGCCAATACAATAAGTTGGAACAATAAGCATTAAGCTTTTACAATAAGCTAAACTAAAAGCTAATTTAATCTACTCCTACTCCTAATTTATCCTACTACTATGTGAAAAAATAAAGGAAACGATGAAATTAGAATGATGCATCTGCTGCGTGTGGAGTCCATTTAATAGCCCAAGCCCTCAAGGGTATTTTTGTCTTTTTACTGCGCCAGCCAATCAGAGCCCAAGAAAGAGGGGTAGAAATGTCATTTCGAGTGGAGGAGCGTGTGCACGAAACTGCTTGGAAATTGCCTGGCATCGCCTTAATTTGCCAATGATTGGCCTCGTACTCTAACCCAATCATTGCCAGCTCCGATCCACTAATAGGAATCCGCCACATGGGCATCTAGATGCTTCTATCTTCCAAACCAATGATTGGAGCCAATCATTGGTACCTCGTACCTGCAATCGAGCCTTGAGCCGCCATCTGAACCTGCAACCGTACCTCGTACCTGCAGTCTGACACCCAATCATTAGAACTGCCATGTGTCAGTACCTAAGTGGTTCCACATGACCTGCCATCTGTCTCAGCGCCATCATCGGAGCCATCGCCGGACCACCGGTCAACGGTAGTCAACGACGGCCAACGACGGTCAACGGTGGTGAACCATCGTGAACCACCGCCGGACTACCGTCTCGAAAAACACTATAAATCGGACTAATAACTATTTAATATGCTTAATTTTATTGTAAATATGTTTGTATTGTGTTATTATGTCTTACAGGTACAAATGATTGATAACAAAGAAAAAACAGTAATTTTTGTGTGTCTTTCGACGACGTTTTCATGTTTATCGAGATTCAAACGAAGTCGTGGACATTCCCCGATCACACAATTGCAAAGAGCATAAATTTACGAGTATAACGGTACCGGCCTTTATACTTGGGCTATTCTTATTTGAACCCGTCACTCCTTATTTTGAACGTTTAGTTATTAATAATTCTGGCCTGGCTTAATAAATGGTTAAATGGATTATTTCACACATATATAATGGAATCATTCGCTAGCTCAGCTGGTGTAGGGCTTTCCCTCTATGATTCCATCCAAAAGGTCTATTGTTCGAACCAGGTCATGCCTCGTATTGATAATATCCACGTCAGCAGCCACGTGGCAACACGTGGCACCACGTGGCAGCTGACGTGGATATTATCAATACCAGGCATGACTTGGTTCGAACAAGGGACCTCTTGGATGGAATCATAGAGGCCAAGCCCTACACTAGCTGAGCTAGCGAATGATTCCATTATATATGTGTGATATAATTCATTTAACCCTTTATTAAGCCAGGCCAGAATTATTAATAACTAAAGGTTCAAAATAAGGCGTGATGGGTTCAAAAAAAAAGGCCTAAATATAAAGTCCGGTATCGTTAGACTCATAATTTTGTGCTCTTTCTAATTGTGTGATCGGGGAATGTCCACGACTTCATTTGAATCTCAATAAACATGAGAACGTCGTCGAAAGACACACGAAAATTACTGTTTTTGTTTTGTTTTCAATCATTTGTACATGTAAGCATAATAACACAATACAAACATATTTGAAATACAAATAAGCATATTTAATGGTTATTAGTCCGATTTATAGTGTTTTTCGAGGTATAAATGATGTGTGTTTATGCACACATCAAATTAATTCCCCCACACTTAGCCATTGCTGGCCCCACAAGCATTGTTTATAATACATGCCCGGAAAGAAATAATTTAACCACGCTTTAACTTATGATCTTTCACATCAAACAAGAACATAAAAGGTCCATTAAGAAGGTTTAAAATCATTTGTTTCTAAAGCGCCCCTATTTTAACCACTTATTTAATAATAGATAAAATGTTAAGTATAAAATTTAAATTTATATAAAAACATTTAAGAACGGGAATTCGCGATCCTTGTTTTTCATAATCCCCAAACCAAGCTTAAAACTAAATCACAGTTAAATATAAGATTAAATGCTAACACTACTCATAAATGTTAATTGTGTAAGCAACAACTTTTCGCTCCCTTATTCCTAATTCCTCTACGGATTTTATTCAGAAAATATAATGTGAAACGAGATCACTTATTTTATATAAATTATGGCCTTATTATTATAAAGGTGACCGGATTAAACCATAATTAGTTTGAAATCTTTTCCTAAAGAGACGATATACTGAGAATAAGATCCACATTAAGGTTCTAATTTCGCATGATTTAGGGGTTATCCTTTTTATTTCATCTGAACCAACTCAACTACGAGTCCAAAGACGGAGGCTTTATTTAGATAACCCCGGAGTCGAAATTTAGCTGTATTATTATTATTAAGCAACAATATAACCCCTCGATCCTTTAAACAACTGCAACATTAGGAGCGAACCGACCAGAAACAGTAGTCTTATTTCAACCTCGGTAATTATCTCGACCTTTTTGAAGGCTAAGACATCGAGAGCGAACCGACAGGAAACAACAAACTTTTATCAGTCTCGGATTATTATTATTATTATTACTTCCACCCTTTAAACAACTGCAACATCGGGAGCGAACCGACAAGAAACAGTGGTCTTATTTCTGCTTCAGTTTATTACATTATTATTATTATTATTATTTTTACAGCCAAATTTCAAGTCTTGTGGTCTTTTAACTACCTAGACAATGGGAGCGAGCCGTCAAGAATCGATAGCCTATTTCCCCACAACACTGTCAAAACCTCGATGTGTACCTTACTTTCATCAGAAGGGATCTCTAAGAAGGGATCAAAACTAAGAATCACAAAAACCAAATCAAGTTTATTTATTGAAAATTATTATTTTTATAGTTTTTAAGCTGATGGGAGCAAAAAGCCACAATTAACCTTTATGAGCTCTAAAGATACCCAACTACTCCACGCTTAGCATCTAACTTATAATCAACTCTATCATTTTTTGTTCTTTGCAAAATTTAAAAGTCTTGCAAACGCTTAGTCTCGAAAGCTAAGAGGAAAGCTAGAGCGAAACACTCGGTCAAGTCAAAAGCCTACTATTTCTATAGTTTTATACCACGGTTTTTCACCACAAAAATAAAACAATATATTGGTTAAAATGGGGTTGCGAGGGACACAGACGGCACAGTTAAGATCATTCGACAGAAATCACCCCCCCCCAACACATAGAGCTGAACATTGGCTTAATGTTCACAAATGACAGGTTTTAATACCCCCCACACTTAAGGACGGAAAAGGCAAATGCTAAAAAGAACAAGTTGAAAGGGGAAATAAAATTCAGATATATATATGAAATCAGGATAAGGATTTCCCAAATATATAAACATGAAGATGATCAGAGACGAGTGATTAGATGATTGTAAACAAGCAGCGATGGTCTTCGAATCATAGGGAATCCTGCAAGCAAAAACGGGCACCACAAAACACAACATGGAGAGAAACACTCCCCCACACTTATTCATTACTCCTACTAAACTACTACGAAATAAACCTAATGTAGCAAGCTACTTATTTAATATTAAGAATAACACGGGCTGGCTCCCAAGAAGCGTTGTTTATTGTTCGAAGACTCTAGCAAGACTCTAGGGTTATTTACTTCTCAGTTCAAGGTCAAATCCATCACCCGATGTGAGGTGAGGATGGTACTAGCAATAAATCACCTCTTAGGTGAGTACGCATTAGGACGGGGTGATGGCATATGATGAAAACCAAAAGAAGGGGTCTCCATCACCCTCTTACGTTCCTCCTGACTGGTCAGGATAAGAACAGGATCCAATTCTTACCACTCCTTACAGCAAATTCTGCTTAGGATCAAGAAGTGGTAGATCTAGTGAGAAGAACCCTGTAGGTAACAATGCTAGAGATACATCGGAAGATGTATCTTCATTAAGCAATTGTTCAAAATATATAATGTCACCCTCTGAGTCGTAATACATATCATTAATTTCAGTAGGAATTGAATCGTCTAGGCCGATCTCAGCGATGAGCTCCTCAAAAAGGTCACTAGTCTCAGATGATCTAGACATCGAATCATAATTACCTAAAGGTCCATCAAACACTCGTGGGACCGGGACAGGGTTATCAGCTAGCAAACGTTCTAGTTCTTCTATCTCCCTAATAGCATTGAAGTCAATTTCCTTATCCCCCGTTGAGAGGGTGTCTATATGTTCTCCTAAAAGTAAGTCGATATCTACAATAACATCTCCTAAAACATCAGTACATGGTAAGGGTAGTGTGACTAGCAAAGTGGACTCATCAATAACTAGAGTCAACTCAGGGAGGTCCAAACTACTAATGTCCTCAAACTCATCATCAAAAAGTGGATTATCATAACATAAGGTATAATCATCATTAAAGTTAAAGAGAGGGTTTGACAAGGTCACATCATAAGATCTAGTTTTTGAATCATCACCTAAAGGCTCATCAGACATTCCTTTGGTTAAACTTGGATTTTTGACTAAATGACTAAAAAGTCGCTTAACCAAATGCCTAGGCAAGCCAGCTACATCCACGTTCTCCATCAAAAAGTCGACTACTTTGTTTTTTCCTCACTAAATGTTATTGATATCAAAATCTCTTCCCTAACACCAGTGATGGCAAGTGTCGGCAATATCACACTCAGAATTACTATCCGATGTCACCACGCCCGTCAAACTCCTTTGGGTTGGGACAAGATCATCAACACTAAACTTTATGAATTTCATCATATTACCCTTCACGGGAATTTGCTAATAACCTCATCCCCAATTAAAGAGAGGGTGTCCTGTAGCTCTATGGTAAGCTTAAGAAGGGTATAGATGGTGTGTATGCAGGAGTTGACGTGAGCGTACTATGGCTGTCTAAGAATTTGCTCATCGTTAAAAGGCACCTTCGTGTAATCATCACTCCCTTCATGTTCTCCATACATCACCTCCGTATGTGAGTATACAATAGGACGGGGTGATAGCATATGATGAAAACCAAAAGAAGGGGTCGCCATCACCCTCGTCGTTCCCCCTGACTGTTTCAGGGAGAAGAAAGGATCAAATCTTTCCACTTTCCTTAAGCAAATCTACTTAGGATCGGGAAGTGGTATGACCAGCAAGGAAGACTCATCAATAACTGGAGTCAACTCAGGGGGGTCCAGATTACTAATGTCCTTAAACTCCTCATCAGAGAGTGGATTATCATAACATAAGGTATAATTATCATTAAATCGAAGAGAGGGTTTGAGGAAGTCACATCATAAGATCCAGGATCTGAAGCGAGGAGAGGTGAGACTAGTGTGGAGGGCTCTTTAGGTAACAATGTAGGAGAGACATCGGAAGATGTATCTTCATTAAGCAATTGTTCCAAATATAGAATGTCACCCTCTGAATCGTAATACCCATCATCAATTCCAGTCAGAATTGAATCGTTTAGTCTGATTTTGGCGATGAGCTCCTCCAAAAGAAAGTCACTAGTCTCAACAAACATAATGAAGAATTATATAATAGAAGAGGATGAGAGAAAGAATTAAACGATATAAGAGGGAAAGAGAATAAGAATTAAACTTTTAGAAGATAAAGAAGATTATTTTTAATTTTATGTTTTTATAAAGATAATAAAAGAAAAATATTTTTGGTTTTTTTATTTTTATTATATTTTTGTATTTTTATATTTTTAAATACGAAAATAAACTTTCAAAAGAGAAAGGATCTTCAAGGCACTAACTCGAAACACAACGTAAAAATCGTACAACTCTCCCCGGCAACGGAGCTATTTTGATAAACGTCAAACGCGTGTCGAAGTAATCTTCAAGTACTTGCCGTTAGATATAAAAATTACTTTAGGAAAAGTAATAATCTAATCTTCCGAGGTCGTATCCCAACGAGATTTGAATTTGAGATTTACGTTTATGTTTCTTATTGGATGCTTGATTATCTTTTTGATTTGGTTTTGGTTTTAATACTATTTATATAAAAATAAGCTAAATTACTACTAAGATATAACTAAAATGGATATGCTTGTCAAGTGAGGCGAAAAGATCATTAAATGTGAAAGAAGGGGATAATAAAGAATTAGTACCCGTTTAAAAAACTGTTTTCTTACAACGTTGGTTGTTATTGAAAACAATCCTTTATTTTGGTACAAATTACTTTAAATGATGACTAATTAATACCCGTAAACACATTATTTTCTCACAACGTTAGTTTGTTTTGAAAACAATATCTTATATAAGTATTAATTACTAGATTTGATGTTTGACTATTTATTCGGATTTTGCCCTTCGAAATAATCAAATAAGAAATATAAATAATCTGAAAATTATTAATCAACAAGTCTCTTTTTAATCCATACTTAACTCACTTATCGCAACTCACTTAACAAGCATATAAGAATCTACTCGCTAAACATGACAACTAATCTAACATTAACAATAATAACGAACATAATAATTTAATTAAGCTAACACTACTAAATAAAGAGAAAGGAAGAAAAATAGAACCCGATCCCGATAAGAATGAAACCACCCGATTATATTAACTAGACTTAATGCTAAGTTTATTTCTTATTTAGATTCTATTTACTTAAGAGATGATAAAGTGTTTAAACTTTATTCTCTAATAAGCAAGTAAATTCTATTTAAGCTCTAAACTTAGAAAATCGGCTAGCTTATACAACCCGTAAGCTCCTCGCCTCGTGTAGAACCAAATTTCATCAAACAAAAGACAAGAAAAGGGTGAAAAGGGTAAAATGAATAATAAACCAACAATAAGCTACCTAGACCAAAATCTGATCCCAAAGTATTAATAGATAAAAGACTATCCAAACCGAAACAAAATCCTTTATTCCAATCCCTATCTACTCGGCATTGCAAGATTAAATCCATACGACGAAAAAGAAACACATAAAACGAAAGACACAAACAAAAGAGACAAGATGCTCTCTTATTCATACTACTGCTACTTATTTCTTTGTGTGAAGAAAGAAAGAAACAAGGAGCGAAAGATAAAAACTGAAAGAAAATATCCAAACTACCATTAACCCAAACACAAACCTGGGAAAATCAACCAAACACAAACCTGGGAAAATCTATCCTAACCATCGAATAGTAACAAACAATAATCCAGTAACCTTCTTCCATATTTCAAACCATTCATCACAATTTAAATCCAACTATTGCTACTCTACATCTACCAGTACTCTAAGATCAGATTAACCCAAACCGAAATCAAACACCTACCTAGAAAAACTCATCCAACTGCTTGATTCATAACCAACAACAAACATCATTCGGAAATAAATCTTCAAGACATTAAACGGATCATTAAAACATAAATCTGAAATGTTACAAAGATCGGAAACGAAAACAACATAAACAAAATTAATCTATGCTACTCCTAGTTTACTCTACTGCTACTACTAACCTACAAAAGAAAAAAATAAGATAAAATGAAAAGATAATAAGAGATATCCATCCAGATCCCCTAGTGTCTCCTTTTTATAAAGTAGTGTAGGGCTTATGATCTAAATTGGGCTCATGATTTTTAATTCTGTTAATGGGCCGAATTTCACTCTTATCTTAGGCTGAGATGATTTTGGGCTTGGTTATAATCAGACTTGGGCTGCAGCAAGGTGTTGGGCTTGGGTAATATAGTCTTGAGCCTTTAAATAGTATGGGTCAGTCCGGCCCATATAAATGGCGTCAGGCCGGCCCAATAAGAGATGAAAGCACCGTCAGACTCGGATTTTCGTGCTCTTTCCAATGGCAGAGGAATTTTTCCGACTTCGTCTTGATCTTGAATAATAAGTAAACTTGATCGAGTCGAGCCTGAAAATCACCATTTTTTGCTTCATTTTCAATTCTTTGTACCTGTAAGACATAATAACACAATACAAACATATTTACAATATAATTAAGCATATTTCATAGTTTTTAGTTTGATTAATAGTGTTATCCAGTGTATAAATGATGTGTGTTTAAGCACACATCAGTCACAAACGACCGGTATGCAACCTAATTAATTATAGGTCGATTTAGAATAATGCAACATTAATATGTGCATAGAACGTTATGCACAACTGCTTGTTGTATGGGACGACATAGGTATTGTCAAGTTTAATACTTTGTTTCAAGGTTGTTACACCTATGTATCATCTCCGATAATGCACAAACCTATCTTTATCAGTATATGTACGATTGCAATATTTTTTTGGGAAGTATTTAGCACATTGGGTACTATTTTGCATACATGGAGCGGTTGGAGAGGCTAATCCGCAAGGACCATGAATCATAAGTTCTGAAACAATTATGTGACATTCGAGATCAACATCTTTTGGAGGGAGTTCGACATATATATAAGTGTCAATGTCTTTGTCTTTATGCACGCGCATTCTGTCATCGATCCAAATTAACGTATGGCGGTGAGGGAGACCTCGCTTCTGAAACACAATAGTGTAGAGAACTGTAAAAAAGAAAAGAAAAAAATAGAAGAAAAAAAGGTTTTAGAATAAAATATGAAATTAGCCGTGAACATGTATAATAATAAAGTGAATATGTTAAAAAAGTACCTGCTACGCTTTTGCCAAAAGGCCTCGCGTCTTGCAGATACTTTACGAATTAATGAAACTTCATTTCAAACACTCTATCTACAATGTCCGCTATGTCCGTAGTGGTTAGTCCCGGAGAATCTTCCATATATGTATTGATCTCTTGCCACTTGACATTGCACGCAAAGGTTATAAAGAATGAAGGGTTACCGTGTACGCGACAAATGGGAAGAGCATGCATGTAATGCCTATACATATATTGTGGCCCTCCTGTGAAAGAGGCGGGTAAAAATAAACATCCCTCCAATATCGAAACCATCATTGTCTCCATGGATAATGGCATCATATATACCAGACATATATTCATTCCTGACATCGTTTTGGTGTTCGCGTACAAAATCGATTCTATCATGCTCAATTTTACAAAAGGCAGTAACAGCATACTATTGAAAAAGTCAGCCTGTCCTTGACAACAAATTATAACTGTAACACCCCCAAAAATGTGTCGCAGCGGAAGTATGTGTCCGGGGGCGTTACTTCATAATATACAACGCTAGATACAAGAGAACGACCTCTAATTGTGTCGTTTGAAAAGTAATCTCGTTGATTTTCTTGAAATTGATATAACATTTGTCCCATAATTGCATCACAATGAAAAGCTTGAAAACAACCCAACGAGATTTGATCATTTGTATGTAAGTAGAAATCCATGATTGAAATCTTGTCAATTTAGACTCCAATGCACATCAGATAATCCAAGCATCTAATTCACCTGAGAAAAACATGCTTAAAAACGTCAACATAAAGTTGGTGAGTTCATAAATTTGTTTAAGTATAAATGTTGAACCAAAGTTCCATAAAGTATGTAAGACCATTTAAATCCTTAAATGTCCTTCCAAAATGTATATATGATTTTTATAAATCAAGAATTGTAAAGCATGCATGACCATTTAAATCCCCAAATAGTCACCAAAACGTATGTATAGTTGAACCACCTTTGTTCAAAGTATGTATTGCCACTTTATTCAAGACAACGCGCACGTATTCATGTATATGTATTGTTGGCCCTGTAGACCCAACCAATTGTAATCCGACATGTTATAACGTTCGTTGCCCAGTGATAGCTAATCACCCGAACGGGGATTGTCAATCCCGAATAGATCTATTTTATAACATTCGCGTGGACAACATGCTATAACGTTTGTTGCCTAATGATAGCTAATCACCCGAACGGGGATTCACACCCGAATAGATTTATTTCAAAACATTCACGCTCACCTTCCAAGTGATTTACAGTTCATGAAGCTGTGACGTTGACTTATATATACCCATCACAGGTGTCCCCTCCAAGAACACCCGGGTATTTATTTAAAGAATATCTACTCCCGTTACCGGTGTCCCCTCCAAGAACACCCGGGCAGTAACGTAAAAATATGTACTCCCGTTACCGGTGTCCCCTCCAAGAACACCCGGGCAGTAACGTAAAAATATGTATTCCCGTTACCGGTGTCCCCTCCAAGAACACTCAGGCAGTAATTTGTTGTTATCAGTTCAATCCGTTTAAGCTAATATGTAATCATTTCAAAAGTAAAGCATATATTTGTGACCAAAAATGAAGTCGAATAATGTATCCCATAGCGAACTATGTAAATGAGTATGCAACCAATTTGTAATCAACCATGTAAACGCATTTGCAAACAAGCATGTTCTCACCCCAAAAATATATGTAAAACAAGTAAAACATGGGGCTATAAACTCACATTGATGTTGTAGAACGATTGGCAGATAGGCATCTAATATGCACAACACAAACGGAAGACGAAGCGGCTCGATCAAGAAGTTGCAACTAATCTTATCGGCTAAGATCCACTAGCCTAGGATAATGTATTTGGGTTTCCCGATGAATGGTTGCATCAACGCGACACGTTGATAAAAGATTTAGACTTCCAAGTTGTAATGGTTTGGTGGTTGGTTAAATAAAATAAATCGAAAGATAAACGCAAAGTATGTAATATATTAACCCTTATATAACTCATACCGTGAATTATATAACAGGGACAAACAGTCCAAAGAGTAATGTGAAATATATAATGCTTAGCAATATTATATAAGAAGTGTGAGTAAATAATTAAACCAATTAGTTTGACCCGTTTTCTGAAATCACCACTTAATTAAACAAAAAGTTCTTGCATAAACGTAATCATACGTTTTAAGATTACCAATTAAGTTAAACGATGTTTGTAAAGCTTTTACAAAGGTTGTGATTTTACCTTCTAGTCAGGAATTTATAAAATAATATTTTATAAATTAATCTTTCATCTTATTGACGGATCGTAGCTAAAATCGTTGTCTCATTTGTAAAAGTATAATTTCTTATTCGTTGTCGAGTTATTGTATAGTTATAATTTAATATACCTTTAAAATATAACTTAGTCCCTTTTACCAGGTTCTAAAATAATAGATGTTTTTGTGAATCATTAATAAATATAAAAAATTATATAAATTTCAGAGTTAAGTACATTTTTGGTCCTTGTGGTTTGTACCATAGTCCACTTTTGGTCCAAAATTCAAAAATAGTTTGGTTTTGGTC
>BQNB010127794.1:6985-19383 GCA_026074375.1 Tanacetum coccineum | reverse complement strand
TAGCTTCTATCACTTTCAGAGGCGTTTGAGTGATGAAGTTAGTTTAGAAAGCAGTAATTTGAATTTTGTTTTAAAGCACTTCTGTTCTGGAAGTCAGTGTCGTCAACTACTCTGTAGCTTTGTAGACTTTGAAGTCTCTAATTCTTATGCAATCTCTCGATCTTACAAGCGTTATTTTTTCTCATCTTAGGTATTCAATTTTAGTACAAGAAGATTAATAAGTAAGATAGTTGTGGACAGTGCGGTTCCTGCCCTTGATTATGACCATACTCATCAGTTTATTTTTATTAGGGATGCACATGTGAGTCTTATCAAAGTCCCTTTTGTCAACTATATCCTGATTAGGTGGTCATTTAGACTCATTTGCTTACAAATAGGTTGATATGGATTAACTGGTCAAATAATTGCTTTTAACCAAAAAGCAAACAGGTCAAACAGGTTGAAATTTGCTCCAAGTTAGATTTTAAGAATTAACTATTTTATAATAATGGATACAAAGTATTTATGAGTGCTACCTAACCCTGCTTTATTTTGCACGTACTAAATATTAATTTTTAACAATCCAAATGTAATTTTACCCATTGCCTGACATGCCTATCTTGCCACTGTCAATGATAAGTCCCGCACTCCCTACTTAATGGTGGTTTTGGATTTTCATGGATCTATATATACAGTTTAAGTAAATCCTCATCAAGGTACATTGTCTCGGACTCATCGCATAAAAACTAGCAGCAAACATAAATTTGAATTTACAACTATCGAATACAGAACATTTTCTTTGATGACACAAGGTCCAGTGTTGCTTTCTCTTACTCGAGATGGAAATTTGTCTTTCTTCAGGCATCTGTTTGAATTGCCTTCAATTGATAAATAGATCGAGGGGAGGGGGAGTGACACAAGGTCCAGTGTTTCTTTCTCTTATGAAGTTAATGTAATTGCACGGTTTGGCAAAGAGAAAATATGTGTTTACCTATTGGCATTAGTTTTTGCATGGCTACATTGGTCTGGTGTTCACTTCAAATGTTGTTTTGCAACTACATTCACTATATTAGTCTGGTGTATGAACCTTTTTGGTGTTAGTGAACATTCTCTATTAGATAACCTTTAGGAACAGATGATACATGTCGAAGTGGCTTTAACCTCCATCCATACTATCTTTTTGTTTTCTTAATATTTGAAACCTGGCAATAATTTTGATTTCCGAACCTTAGTATCCCTCGACAACAACAACGACGACGATCACTAACTCAGCCGACCCATTCCACCATCAACAACAACGGCGCCTACCGATCATCTCGCAGTGAAGCGCGGGCCGACCAACTAGTTTATTGAAAATTAAACAACTAAAGTTTCATTAATTACTTCCTATTTTTTAACATTTTTTACAAAATCGACACATTTTTCTTTAGCACATGTTATAAATTAGACGAAAACTAAAGAGTTGGACAAAATTGAGCTTTAATTTTAACTTTTAATTGGTCAATAAGAATGCTCAATTTAACTACGTAGGCAGAATGATGCAATCTCATTGGTCCAGTTTCAAATTATTGAGGGATTTACTAACGACAACTTCATGAGTGTTGTTAAGCTTACCTTAATTAACAAGGATTTTTACCTATGCGTTTCCGCGGAATGTTTGTATCTGACCATCTTGCAGGTATCATAAAATGTCAGTTCATATGGTTCAGCGCGCGACCATTGGCTTTAATTTTCTAAATGTCTTTCATGACTAACCTTACAAAGAATGCGCAATAGCAAAACTAATACTCTAGCTGAAGAATGGCATTTAGTTTTTTTAAATCATTTATAACATGTGCACCTATAAAGCTTGAACAAGTTATATAACACGTATTGTAATCTGCCACAAAGGTGATGCAAATAAAAATAGACAGTTAAGCATAAACAGGATTCTCATCAAAACTTGAAAGTGCTCAAATGATTTTAGCTAAGAGCATAAACCGAACACTTTGGGAAAAATAAATACACATTGAAAAGAGAAATAGAAAAACAACACCAAATTAGCTAACAATCAGGAATTTTAAATAACTGTTTCTAACGGGTATAATCAAAGTTCCTAAAACACTTGAAAGATTAAAAAGATAAATAGCCATAAAAAGCGACATCGTTTTAATGATATTCTAAGATAAATCGCCTTTACTCTATCACACATTCATCCTCATTTGTAGAAACCCTCTTCAACAAATTGCAAATCAACTCTAACATGCCATTAAATCAGTGCCTATAGCACAAATGAGATTCGAACCTATTATTAAATTTGATTTAATAACGAACCTGTAATCGCGACTTGCATGCGTAAATGGAATGTTTATCGTGACCATCATATAAGATTGCATAACTTGACTTCTACCCCTCAAAGTATGACTAAACGAAAATGTGGGCGTTGCACCCATTGATAAACTGAGAGCTGTCAATGAGTGACTTCCATGGCTTCAAATCTGACCTGAATCCAATCAATGACTTAACGTTAGAAACTTTTTTGATGATTTCCATCTGGATGTCGAACTTGCAGTTACAACAGTTAATTGTGGACTGCTTTACCGAAAAAGCACCAACTATAAATAAATTTCCATCGCTTTGGTAGGTAAGCAAGCTTTAAGATCTGACAGGAACAAGTGATCCAAAGCTAAAATCCATATCATGTCCATATCCCACACTTTCACCTCCTATTCTTGGCTACGAAGGCTTTTCGTACCTTTTTTTACCTTTCATGTGTGAGCACTAAGCTTTGTCATTCACTCGACTAGGCTTACACAACTTGCATCGATCTGTGAAAGCCGTGCGGTTGTAAATGTGGCTTTCCGTTATTAACTTCTCATCCGCCTGCTAAACGGGCCAACAAACAGCCCAAGGATTCTCTTAAATCACATGCACATCGATTTCTTCCACCCTCACCATTTTAACATTATCTTGGATAACCTAACTACAAAAGAAAACAATCTATTAATAGTCATACAAACAATTCTGCGAACCAGGACTAGATAATTTATCGGGACAAAGTACACTTGCATTTTTAGGCGCTACATTTTTTACAATGATAAACGCAGACTAAACAGGTCTCTCAACCATCAATGGCAAACAACCACCACATAAATTAGTCTAACAAAATATCGCATCAAGTATACAGGAAACTGTAATGCATCCCACACACGCCCAATATTGCATACCGTCGACGTTAAAACTAAAACATGCACCTGCGCTGGAGAAAGTGTTTGTGTCGAGAACATTTGTGCATGACATGCAAAAAATGTCCGCGATAATAAAATCGATGGGAAACTTATTAGAAACTCTTCTAACATAAAGTGTCGGTTATACACGTTCACAAACTTTTTAACTATGTATTAGGCTAGTCGGGTATACACGGGATTGAGCTTTAAGCTAATAATGTATATGTTTCAGGCTAAAGCCCATCAAGAGCCTAAGTCTGGCCCATCTCTTTCTCTCTAGATCCTATGCCCCATTTAGGGGTTTAGGTATAAATACCTGTTAGAAATAAAGATTGACAAGATCGGGAGATCAGGGAAGCTTATAACATGAATTAGCGATATTTAGAGAGAATGAGGTTTATAGAAAGTACAAGTGTTTTATTAAAGAATAAGGAATGTGTAAAATACAAATGAGAACTTCACCCCTCTAAGGAAGATTAGGGGGGTTTATATAGTCCTTACACAAGTTAACTGTTGCATAATTACGCATTTAGTCCTTGTGTTTTAGGCTAACAATAATCTAATGTAATTCCCGTAATGACGCCACATTTTTTATTCCTAACAAATTTCTCCCAATGTGGTGGCATACGGGATTACTTACAATGTATCCTACAAGTAAAGATATAAGTAAAAGCATTCCAAAGGTCTTCCAAAGCTGAAGATATCTGCAGTTTTTGTTGTCTTCAACATGTACTCCAGCTTGGATATTTCCTTTACTTATAGAAAATACAATGTAATATGTATAAACTGAGTTAACTTCCCCCTAGTTCATATTGCATGTCTTCAAGCAACTTTCTTCATCTACTTCCTTTTATCAAAGTTTCTGAATCAGCTTACCCCCAAACAAACAACCATCTAAAGCAGATCTGAAACTTTGATTTAGTTGACATATCTTCTAACTATAGCAGTTTAAGCATATAGGAAACTTTATAAAAGATGAAGTAAACCTCACTAAGCATAAATATAACTTCTTCATTAAGGATAAGCAGCAAATCCGTTCAGTGAAACATGCAAGAAATCAACAAGATCTTCTCAGGTATGTACATACTTCACACAAAACAGCTCGTAGAAGTTGAAACTATAACATTAAAGTCAATCAAGTCCGGGATGCACACATTTCTTCCCCTTGATCGTTGCGCTCTATCAGAATATTCAACCAAAAGAGCAAATGCCCGAAGAAAGTCAAAAAAACATAAGACAATGACATATCTCTTCCCCCGGATTATATTTGATATCATTGAAATAATCATAACCTGTGTATGCTTGATACTCGATAATATGATCATGTGTGAAGTATCATAAGTCCGATTAAGCTTAAAAAATATCTCGTGAGAATCAATTGCTGATAAAAAAAATCTCTATTCTTTTCCCCTCTGACTAACTCATTTCTAACCTCTTATTCTGTTGGCTATCTGTAATGTCTACTAATGGATAAAACCCAATATAACAAACTTGATGCTGAAGTAGAATAACCCACACTTGTGACTTATGCCTTGTACTATCCATGATAAAGAACGGTGTAAAGAACTCGTGCTGCACCTTATCGAATCTCTAAGTACTCTATACTCCTCAACCAACCAACCAACCAACAAGTATAAGTAGTACAACACCTCTTGACTAATTCCACAACCGAATGTGGTGATAGCTTACCCTGTGAGTCATTAAGAACCAACTTCTGTGTTTATAGATCTCACAGAAATAACTAGATTAGCCAAGTCTTCATCATAATCGGTTATAAGCTCAAACAAGTTATCTTAGAAAGTCATCATCCAACCAACCCCACTTTTAAGATATGATAAGAACACGCGTCCTTGAAATTCCACTTCAATTTCAAACGTGTGATAAAATATATCCCTGTAGACATTTCTTGCAGTTAAATCTCAAAACTAGCCTTTTGAACGGTTTAAGTAAATCTTTGTTAAAGATCTTTTAAGTGATAAGTGATGTTTATGTTTTTGTGTTGTGATATATAGCATACACATGTGTAATCCAATACACACGCCGTTACGTGTAATAAAGGATATAAAGATATGAACTTGTGTCTATCCCAAATGAGGTCACGTGTAACAAAGACACGTGTTTATCTCAAAATGATTATAATATCTAAATCTCAAATGATAAAATATTCCACGAAAACATAAAACTACAAATTAACCACTCGTGAATAAGATGTGTACGTGTCCTTGTTGAAATTTAGATCATGTGTCCTTGTCAAGTGTAATACGACGTGTCTTGAATTCATAAACGAGAACTTGTCAACAACGATTGTAGGAAGTGACAATCTATTTTTGTGACCTCATTTTTCAACAACGAGATGTGTCCTTATTAAGTGTACCCAAATCTCAAATAAGGTTTAAAGTTTTACTCTAAATGAGGTTCGAATCCAAATCTCAAATGAGGTTTGAAGTCTTACTCCAAATGATGTTCGAATCCGAATGAGGTTCAAAATTCTTGATAATAGTTGAGGTTCGAAGATGTTGCAACAAATAAGGTTTTAAAAGGGTGATCACAAATGACATTTCTTAGTTGAGGTTTTCTACCAATTGAGGTACAATGGATAAGGTTCTACAAGAATGAGTATCAAAGACCTCGTTCATACATTCAATCACCCAAATGAGTAGTCTTACCACTTTTAAGGACCTCGTTCATCAAACAAACACACAATAGAGTACTCTGACTGCTTTAGGGACCTCGTTTAACAAACCTTATTTGCCAATTGAGTAGTATAACCATTTTTCAAGTTGTTACAAACCTCAATTTCTACAAACGACGGTTATAACCGCTTTGCCAAACCTCAATTGCACTTCAACTTGTCACTAATCCACGAAAACACCACCAAATCGATCCAAGATCACAATTTTAACCACGAAAATCACCAATTCACTTCGACTTTACCACTAATCACTAATCAAACTCATAAAACTTGGGACCTCTTTCATACTAGTTCTCACATCAAGACCTCAATTCCTCAATAATCATCACCATTTTGATCTTGAATTCACAATCAAACACTTAAATTGTTGTTATATCATGATTAAAAACACGAATCCGTATCAAACCCAACAAATTCACGTCGAAAAGTATTTTTGGAGACCTTGTGCGTCAAACCACACGTCACGAACATAAAATCACCCAAAATTATTGCGTTTTTAGCTTCTTGATTCACACAAAAACATCACTAATCACCTTTGAAGCTCTGATACCACTTGTTAGAAATAAAGATTCACAAGATCGGGAGGTCGGGGAAACTCATAACATGAATCAACCATTTATAGAGAGAATGATGTTTAAAGAAAGAAAAAGTCTTTTATTAAAGAATGAGGAATGTGTAAAGTACAAATGAGAGCTTCACCCCTCCAATGAAGATTAGAGAGGTTTATATAGCCCTTACACAACTTAACTATTTCATAATTACGCATTTATTCTTTATGTTTTAGGCTAACAATAATCTAATGTAATTCCCGTAATGACGTCACATTTTTATTCCTAACAATACCCCTCTCAAAAATGGATAAGGTGTGTGTGTGATTGTTTATTTCTTTCTCTCCACTTTGTATTCCTCTCTCTTTTGCAATACAAGTGGTGAACTTTTGTCCCCATCTCTATTGTCGTTCTCTCTCTAACTTATTCTTATGCTTATGTCTTGTGCTTATTAGTGTAGCTTATTAGTATTATGTTGTGAAGTAAAAAATAAAAATTGGTATCAATCACCACAGGGATGATTTAGTGTGAGTTTTTGTGTTACAAAAGTGGTTCGAATCTTTTTTTGGCGAAATAATAAAAACTTGATTTTTTGTTAAAAACTTTTTCTTCTTGCTAGTTATCTTTATCTCTTAGGATTTAAGGATGAACTAAGAGTTTTAGAACAAAGATAACACAAAATGGTTTGAACTTTATTAAAGACTTATAAGTTTTTATCATTTTTTTACGTTTTATGAGTCCTAGTATATTTTACACTTGATCTTTGATATTTAATGTGTTAAAACACGACACACATTGGTAGCAATATTGTCGTCCAAGGTAAGCAAACCCTGTCATAACACGATGATCCACCTTCATCGTCACACAACCACCAAAAGACCCACCAAAACCCTAATGAACAAACGACACCCCAAAATTATGGTCTTACCTTAAGCGAAAACTAAGGTTTCAGCCACCAGCATCTCTCTAACAAACCCACGTATAGCACGAACAGTAACCAATCCATGTCCAAAGTGTAATACGCCGAAACCCTAACAGAGTTATCACAGCAGTAGAACAAATCCTGCCACCAAATAGCAAGAGCGAGTCATCGGTAAAGATCAATCACGAAAGCACCAGGGTAACCACGTCGAACATCAGAACAAGAATAATAATCGCCAAGCGAAACCCTAAATATATATTCAATACACGAAACCCTAGATATTTATACAAATATTAGGGTTTCTCGGTTACGATGGCAATAGTTGATTTCCAGAAAGATAAATCAATAAATACGCAGACCACCACCCCCTAAAAACAGGTTATTGATCAGAAAGTTTAAGGAGGTCGCGACCGGAAAACATATTAGGGTTAGATTTCAAAAGATATAACAAGACTACGCTGCAGCCGACCACCCGTAAGATAAAAACACAACCCTAATCAATCGTCTTGCATACCCATCGATGTAGAGATAACGTTTGGAATAGGATTATGGCCGAAAATAAGAAGGGGTGGCGGCGCCGGAAATCTCCCTAGAGAGAGAGATGGTTTAGGGTTTTTTTTTTACTCTTGGTGGTTATAAATCTCCCTAGAGAGAGAGAGATGTTTAATAATGTTCATGATGCTTGTTTTTCTAAATTTGTTGATGACGTGAATTCTCGTGCTAAGCCACAATATGCTAAGGTTTCTAACATTGAAAATATAAAGAAACTAAAAGAAACTGCTAAGAAAAAGGAGAAATACACCAAGGAAGTACATATTACTACACCTAGTATGTCACCACCTAGAAGTCCAAAACGTAACAATCGCCTTAGGTCGAGACCAACTGGTAGAATCTTTCCAATAGATGATACTAGTGTTGCATTAATTGATAGTACAAAACTAGTGCGTGAAAAAGCAATTACTTCTAATCCACTGGAACCAAGCAAAATCTAGTTTCCAAAGCCTACTTCTCTTTTTGGCAGGTTATCGAGTTATGTTTATGGTGTGTAAACTAGGGTTGCTCCAAGCACATGGCCGAGAATCTGAAGCTGCTCATCAATTTTATTTGGAAGTTTATGGGTACAGTTAGATTCAGGAATAATCATGTTGCTGCAATTCAAGGTTACATGAATCTTCAAAGGGGAAACATCTTGATAACATTGGTATACTATGTCGAGGGTTTAGGTCACAACTTGTTCTCTATCGACAATTCTATGATGCTAATTTAGAGGTTGCGTTTAGGAGAAATAAATGCTTTGTTCGTAATATTAAAGGTGTTCATCTCTTAACTGGTTCTTGTGGAACAAATATATACACTATCAATCTTCCGATGTGACCTCTTTATCACCAATTTGTCTCATGACAATGGCATCGACGTCTTTCTCGTCACAACTTCGCTACCATAAGCCAGCTTGCCAAAGATAATCTTGTCATTCGTTTTCCAAAATTCAAATATACAAAAGACCAACTTTGTCCATTTTGTGAACAAGGAAAAAGAAAATGTGCTACACACAAATCCACACTCTTACCAAGTACTTGTTAGAAACTTCATATGTTACACATGGATTTGTGTGGACTGATGAGAGTCAAAAGTATTAATGAAAAGAAGTATATTCTGGTAATTATTGATGATCACTCCATATATACATGGGTTCACTTTCTCAGATCTAAGGATGAAGCACTAGAGACCATTAAAACATTATTGAAGCAAATATAAGTTTCACTGCAGGCAACATTTAGAATTGTAAGAACGGATAATGGAAATGAATTCACAGATAAATAGCTAAAGGACTACTATGAAGAGGTTGGCATCCCATATCAAACGTCAATTGCTTACACTCCTCAGTAGAACGGGGTTGTTAAACGACGTAATCGCACTTTGGTTGAAGCTATTCGCATGTTGGTGATCTTTTCCAACACTCCTTTATTCTTGTTGGCTGATGTTGTTGCTACTGCGTACATTACCTAGAACCGCTCCATTTTACACACCAGATACAACAAAGCTCTATTTGAGCTTATTAATGGCAGAAAACTGAATATCTTCTTTTTATATGTGTTCGGTGCTCTCTGTTACCCATACAATGATCTTAGGAAACTCAAACCTAAAGGTGATATTGGATTCTTTATCGGCTATTCTAAAACTGGTCGGGGTTACAGGATTTACAACAAAAGGACAAATAAGGTCATGGAGACAATAAATATTAAGTCTGATGAACTCTCGAAAATGGCGTCTGAACAACGCAGTTTAGTCCCCGCGCTTCAACAAAAGCCTTCTTCGACACTTAGTCAAGAACCTGAACTTCAACATAAGACTTCTAGACACATTAGTCCAGGACTCGTACTTAACCAGGCTCTGTCAATAATCACTCTTGATAAACCATCCAAAAGTGACTTGGATCATTTGTTTGAAATGATGTATGATGATTACATGGGAAATCAACCAGATGCATAACAAACTGCTCCTTCTATTACTACTCTTGACGTGGTTCTCTTCAATGGACAGCTTAATTGGACGCATGTTTGGCTTGATAAATACCCCATGTTAAATAGTATTGCTCCTCCTATTACTACGTTGGGTAATGACAAGCTGGAATGGCATGATATGGATGGTGTAGTCCAGCCCTTTTCTGTTCAAACAGTTTGGAATACGATCAGACCTAGGTGCGATAAGGTGAGTTGGTACCATTGTGTTTGATTTTCTAGTTGTATCCCTCGGCATGCTTTAAACTTGTGGCTTGTTATTAAGCGTCGTCTTAAGACTCAAGACCTGTTGAGACCGTGGGATAATGTGGACGTGGGTAACTTGTCTTGTTCGTTATGTGATTTACAAGAGGACTCGCATGAGCATCTCTTTTTTGAGTGTAACTTTTCAAAACAGGTTTGGTTCAAAGTGAAAAGGTTCGCTGGTCTTTCTAATTCCATGCCATCTATTGATAGTATTATTCATGATATTATTCCTTTTGCTAAGAGGAAGTCTTCAAGGAGTATCATTGCTAAGCTTGTGGTGGCTGCTACTACGTATTTCATTTGGCAAGAACGTAATAATCGTATGTTTAAGAAGTCAACAAGATCCGTTGAGCAGGTGGCGGATTGCATTATCAATGTGGTGCGGCTTAAGTTGCTCTCTTGCAAGTGGAAGAAGTCAAAGGCTGTTTGTGATATTATTGGCTTATGGAACTTAGGTTCGATATGTTTACAAGGGTGATTCATTGTTTTTCTCTTTGTATTCTTAGGTGGTTTTTCCCTATTGGTGTGATTGTTAATGTAATAGGGTAGTTTACCGTGTGGCATGTCACTCGGTAATTTAGTGGTTGTTGAAGCGTTGCTTGAGGTTAATGTGGTACCTTAGCCACATTCCATTGTTCTTAAATGCTATGGGTGATTAATATATTTTACCGGGGAAATTGTCCCCTTTACCCAAAAAAAAACTGCTCCTTCTACTCCTTTCTTCGCTGCGCCTCTACCTCAAAATCTAAACACTCCATCCGCATCTACGACGATTGAACATCAAGCTCCAACACCAACAAATTCATCTGCTGATCTTACAAATACCGCAAGTACTCCAGGAAATGTTGACGAGCAAGTACAACAAGAAGATGAAACTCATCATGATGATAATGCATTGTGGAATGACGACGCTTTCGTCAGTCCGTATGGTACACCGTCAATGGAATCGATTGAAACTTCTTCTTGTTCATTTGATCCTTCCAACATGCACACATTTTATCAACTGTATCCTTTATAATACAAATGGACAAAATAATCCAATCGAACAAGTGCTCAAAAATCCCTCAAAGTCGGTATAGACAAGACGACGACTTGAGACTGATCCTGAAATGTGCATGTATGCACTCACAGTGAGCACATCAGAACCGACGAACACTAAAGAAGCAATGGCTGATTCCAGGTGGATTGAAGCCATGCAAGAAGAGCTTCATCAGTTTCAACAACTAGACGTTTAAGAATTAGTTGATATACCCCACTTACAGACAAGTCATCAACACGAAGTGGATCTGTAAAAACAAAACGGATAAAGAAAACAATATGATCATGAACAAGGCTCGATTGTGGCTAAAGGATATGGACAAGAAGAAGATACTAATTTTGATGAGTCATTTTCTCTAGTAGCCAGATTAAAAGCAGTCAGGATGTCTTGGCATATGTGGTGGACAAGTCTTTCATGGTCTAGCAAATGTAAAGACAACTTTCCTCAAAGTACAACTTAAAGAAGAAGTGTACGTTAGCCAACCTGGTGGTTTCATTGACCCAGAGCATCTAGATTGTGTCTACGGACTAAAAAAGGCCCTTTATTGACAAAAACAGGCTCCTAGGGCATGGTATGACAAACTCTCAAACTTTCTTGTTTAAAATGATTACTAAAGGTGTTGTTGACCCAACACTTTTTCATAAAAGATACAAAGACGATATCTTGTTAGTCTAAATCTATGTTGATGATAGCAGTTTCGGGTCTACAAACCTAGTATATTCAAAAGGATTTGAAACTTTAATGGAAAAAATTCGAAATGTCGATGATGGGTGAGATGAAATTCTTTCTTGGTCTACAAATTCATCAATCCCCAAGTGGTATCTTAATCAACTAGTCAAGAGACGCTTTAGAAAATCTTAAGAAACATGGTATGGAATCATGTGATAGCATTGGTACACCGTGATCAGGAACAAGGATCGCATTGTGACTAAGGGATATCGACGAGAAGAAGGCAATGATTTCGATGAGTCATTTACACCAGTTTCCAGATTAGAAGTGGTCAGGATATTTTTGGCATATGCGGCACACAAGTCATTTCCTGTCTACCAGATGGATATGAAGACAGCTTTCCTCAACGGATCATTAAAAGAGGAAGTGTATGTTAGCCAACCAGAAGGGTTCACTGACATGGAGCATCTAGATCCTGTCTAAAGACTCAAAAAGGCCCTTTATGGACTTAAACAGGCTCATAGGACATGGTGATACGGTTGTCGTAAGGGACTTCTACAAGAAGTTTTACAACTCCC